>CAUYON010089235.1:0-33296 GCA_963573935.1 Arctocebus calabarensis | reverse complement strand
TATAGTGATCAAGGAAATGCCATGAAGGATATCTGTAACAGTATGATCAAAATATTTCTGAATGTATATGAATCGTGCCCTGTGATTGCACCAATGTACATAATTATGATTCAATAAAATTATTAAAAAAAAAAAAGATTGGCGAAATGTTTATGCTTTGTTGTAAATTTTGTCCAGTTTTTCTTTGTAATTTCCAGCTTTGGTATCATAATTGGAAATTTTTTCCCATTCCAAGCTTTCATAAATTGCCACCCCTGTTATCTTGTATTGGCTTTATGATTTTGTTCTTTGTGTGGGAGCACAACGTCCTTCCCTCACTTTCTTCAGGTCTTCACTCAAACATCACCTTTCCCATTTAAATTGCGTCCCACGCACACTCGTTGGGGAAACACTAACTCTATTCTTGGCTTTATTTTCCTCCGTAGCATTTGTCACCATCCAACCTACTACACGTTTCCCTCATTTCTTTTCTTAGCTCTCTCCTCTCTTCTAGAAGGTAAGCTTCATGAAGGTGGGCGTGTGTGTCTTTATGCTAACTGTTGTTTCACTAGGAACTGGTACAGGGCTTGGCACGCAGTAAGTGTTCAACGAAATACTCATCGAATTAATGAAAGTAAAATTGTCAATCTACAATCCATCTGGAATTTATTTATTGTAAAATATAAAGTAAGTCCTCAGTTTTCTTTAATCTACATTGCCCTTATTGAGTTAAAATCCTCTTTGGGGATTTTATATTTTGGTACTATACACATTGTTAGGTTAACCCATCTCTCTATTTCTTCACCAGCCTTAACATTTTAAAAAAATATATTCTGTTAACTGATTTCACAATCTATTATAGGAGAAATTCTTCAATAAGCTCCTCTATTTTTAGTTTTTCTTATCTTTGTTCTCAAATATTTACTCACAGATAAAAGTTATGGTCATTGTTATTTTTCAGTGATATACCTTTGGGAATGATGATTGGGATAGTGTTGGAAGTTTTATTTCTATAATGTTGAGCTCTCTTGCTCAGGAGAAGTAGATATCCACTTTTTAAAGCTTTTTTTTTTGTACTAGTTTTGTACTAACTGATAAAATAGATAACTTCTAAAAATGCTTGGGAGGGTGATTGGTGGGATCACACTTACGGTGCATCTTAGAAGAGTACAAGTGAAAATTACTAAATGTAGAATATAAATGTCTTCACATAGTGATTAAAAGGCCATGAAGGCTATGTTAAATAGTTCAATGAAAATATTTCAGATTGTATATGAAGTCAGCACATTGTGCCCCATGATAGCACTAATGTACACAATTATGATTTAATAAAAATAAAAAAAAGATTAAAAAAAATGCAGTGGCTTAACACCAGGAAAAAATAAAATCCTAGCTGGTTTTCGCCAGGCACATGCTACTCAGTGATTCAGGGACCAAGGATTCTTCTGTGTTGTCACCCTGCCCTGCCCCTCCCATGCCCTAGAACCCTGTGCCAGCACATGGAAAAAAAACCAATAGAGAATGGGCAGCGCCTGTTGCTCAAAGGACTACCCATATGCCAAAGGTGGTGGGTTCAAATTCAGCCCCAGCCAAAAACTGCAAAAAAAAAAAAAAAAGAAAGAAAAGAAAGAAAGAAAAAGAAAAGAAAAAAAAACAGTGGAGAAGATATATCTGCTTTTTAACTACAACATCCAGAATATATATATATTATTTCCTCCTTAGGTCCTCACCAATGTTCTAAAGACATTCAAAATAATCAGAGGGAAAAACAACTAGAAAAGACAAAGCAGATATTATTTGGAAGTGCTAAGACTCCCTCTCTTTATATATATATAAAACTATAGACTTTACAACTAACAGTTTGACTGATTTTTACATCAACTTATAAAAATCAGTAGTATTTCTTTCTATATCAGTAATAAGCAACAAACAAAACCCCCAAATTATTTTTCTTACTAGAAAATCAAACAAAAATGCCCCCAGAACTATAATGAACACAAGAATAGCAGCAAATGCATAAGAACTCTATGGAGAAAACTTCAAAATTCATAAAAGAATTCAGATTTTAAAAGATCTGAATAAATAGAGTCATTATACGCTTTTAGATGAAACGACTTAGTACAAAAATGTCAATTCTTCCCCAAATTTTACATATATATTATTTATATAGTCATTATATAAATTCAATACAATCTCAAATAAATTCCAGCTACATTTGTTTAGGAATGCTAAACAAATGCTAAGAGTATGCTAAAAAGCACATAGAATGATAAAGTTACATAAATTTTAAAAAAGAACAGCAAAGTAAGAGAATTTGCCTCATCAGCCATAGATCAACAGAATAAAGTAGAAAGTTCAGAGGTAGCTAGATATGAATACCGAAATTTAATGTGTGATGGTATCACCACAAGAAATAGGAAAAATATACACTGTTAGTAGATGCTGTGCAGAAAACTGAATCACTATATAAAAAAAAGTCAGGGGGACGTATGGCAGAAGGAGGGAGGGCATGAGGCTGGGTGAGGGGCTCTTCTACAAATGGAACTTTACCTTGGAAGTGAGAACAATGTAACCTAAATACTGTGCCGTCATATTAATTTGAATAAGGTTTAAAAAGAAAGAACAAAAGAAAAAGTCAATATTCACCTAACACCATAAACAAATATACACATGGCTTAATGACCTCAGGATGAACAGAACACCATAAAATTAATAGAAGCAAATGTAGGGGAATAATTGTATGACCCAGTGGTGAGAAAGAATATCTTAAAATCTAAAAGTACAAATAACAAAGTGGAAAAAAAAGTGGTATAATTTATTCTAATGAAACAAAAGTTATTGTTCAACAAAGAAAACCATGGATAAAATTAATAGGCAATGAAAGATATTTGCAATTTCAAAAACAACTATGTGTAGTTTTTTTCCTTTTCTTTTTTTGCAATTTTTGGCTGGAGCTGGGTTTGAACCCACCGCCTCCAGCATATGGGGCCGGTGCCTTACTCCTTTGAGCCACAGGTACAGCCCCATCCATGGATAGTTTTTTGAATATCAAGAAAAGAGATCTTGAAAAATGAGTAGGAAAAAGAATATGATAGAGAAAGGGGTAAAGGATTTCACTAAGAAATTTCTGGAAATGAAACATTAAAAAGCCAAAAAGCAAATGAAGATTTGCTCAAATGTAGTGTATTTGAATAACTGCAAATCAAAACAGCAATGATATATCAGGGTTGTCCAACTTTGTGGCTTCTCTGGGCCTTTTTGAAAGAAAAGAGTTGTCTTTGGTCACACATTAAATACACAAACAATAACAAAAGCTGATGAGCAAAAAAGAAAGGTCTGTGCATAATTTTTGTGATATCTGCTACCACAGATGATCAAGAGAGTCCTCACATAATAGCCATAATTAGGCAGCAGCCCATTCAGAAAGTCTATTAAAATCGATGAGCAAATGCCAAGTTTATGATCACTAACACAGAAAATGTAGGTATCTAAGTAACAAAACATCTTTGATGTTTTTGATAGGTTTTATTGTAAAAGTAAAAGACAAGTGGGTATCATAAAACTAATGGGGTATTTGACATTGTATTGAGAAATTAATGCTGGTTCGATGGAAGTAGTGACAATTCTCCATGAGCTCTCAAGTGCTCTTCAGATATTTTGGTTCTAATTTTACTATTAATGTGCTTCATTCTTGAAAATAGTTGCTTGCAAATGTAGGTGTTGCCAAAAAGCAATGACAAGAATTAGATGTGATTACAAAACAAGAGATATCTCTGGGAAGATAGAACCTAAAAAAACCCTAAGCTCTCACCTAATGGGCAGCACAACTCCTGGATGAAGGACTCAACTACAACTTGAACTTTACCTTAGAAACATAAACAGCATAGCTTAATCATTTGTACCTTCATATTAATCTGAATAAAAAAATAAAAAATAGAAGTAAAAAATAAAGGAAAAAAGAGACATGATCAAATTCTTCTTTAAGTTGAATGTCAGATTTCAGCTCCATCCACTTCATTTGAACACTGGCAGGTAACATTTATGTTGAAAATGGATTTGCAAGTGCACCAAAATATTACTTTCCCAGAGATTTTAAAATCTATTTTCAAACTGTATCAAATCAAAAATCAAGGCTGCATATGTTTCACTGTACACAGGACTGTGTTGAGCCAACATGTAGAAATGCATAAGAATGTTTGTCTTAATTTGAGGTTGCCATCATTTCAGTTTCATGGGGAATGCTGTTATGATTTGAAACATTATACAGATAAGTTGTTAGTTTTCACCTTAAAGATGCATGTTTAATCATTTAAGCGAATAAGTAGGTCAGTCTTCATCACCAAGTTTTGGCACAGTTTTCATTTTGCCATAAGTGACTTGATAACGTGTTGCCAATCTTAAAATCTTTTCACTATTTGGCCCTAACTTAGCCATCTTAACCAAAAAGTAAAAGATGTCATCATGATGATTCAATCTCTTGGTCCTTAATGAAATATAGTCTTGATGATGATTTGCATGCGTTATCCACTTTTAAATATTTTGCGCATAAATTTTCTTGATGTACTATGCATGATACTTCATCAAATGTGAGTTTTGGGTGGCGATTACATTGACTTCTATTAGTTTTACAAGTCTCTCTCTTTTACCCACCGTTGCCAGGGCATTATCAGTAACTACATCAGATATTTTGACAATTACTTTAACGTATTTCTATTGCTTCGTATAACTCTCTTGATTTAGTTGTGTCTTTTAATGGCACTAAAGAAGCCATTTCTTCAGTGACATTATAGTTATAAACAATACCTTTAATCAAAAAGGGAAGTTGAGCCATATTTGTAGTATCAATGCTGTTATCCATTGCCAAGTCATAAAATTTAGAATTAGCAGCTTTACTCTCCAAACTTCTTTTGATAGATTTTCTAATTCTTTCAAGAAAACCTGGCTATCCTGTGGTCAGACAAACTGATTTTAGAAATGTCTCCCTTTTTTCAGGGTAAATTACATTTGCCATACTTTCCATATGTTGCTTAATAAACTCACCATCAGTAATTGGCTCTGATTTGTTTTGCTGTTAAATATGCTACCACATAAGTAGTTTTTAGAATGGAATCTGGCCAAGTTGGAAATTTTGAAAAGTTTTTTAATAGCCAGGCACTGTGGCAAGAGAGCTACTTGGGGGGCTGTAATCCCAGCTACTTGGGAGGCTGAGGCAAGAGAATCTCTTAAGCCCAAGAGTTTGAGGTTGCTGTGAGCTGTGACGCCACAGGACCCTACTCAGGGTGACAAGGTGAGACTCTGTTTTAAAAAAAAAAAAGAAAAGAAAAGAAAAAGAAAAAGAAAAAGGTTTTCTGTTGAGAGGACAGACTTTTTTACAGTTCTGCTATTTTATCCTCAGACAGAATCTTTCCTGTTTCAAATTTGGCAGCATGTTTTGCATTTAGTGCCTTTTCAAATCATAGTCTTTGAAACTGCACAAATTCCCTATGAATGAAGCATTACTATTTGCCTTGACACACAAGTAGTCATCTGTTTGCTGTTTTGTGTTTTTTGTAGTTTTTGGCCGGGGCTGTGTTTGAACCCACCACCTCCGGCATATGGGGCCGGCGCCCTACTCCTTTGAGCCACAGGTGCCACCAGTCATCTGTTCACTTTTCATTGAACACTTTTCCTTCATCCATAGTTGTTATTTATGAGGGTTCTGTTTTCTTTTGAGGCACTGTAATAAATAATGTAATATAATAATTATATGTAATATAATATGTATCATATAATTATATGATATTTACATAATATACAATAATATAATTACTAAATGTAATAAATAATATGATGTCATAATTATTACTTTTATTATGAAATATTAACTTTTATTATGAAAATTAGTAGAAAGGAAAATAGAAAGCAAGGTTTGGGCCTTTCTACTTCCCAGCTGCTGATGCAGGGTGAGGCAGAGGCTGATTGTAAAGCACCACAGGTGATGTGTGAGTCACCACCAAGGTGTGGAAGTTCCAGCAAGAATGCTTACCTGACTTCTAAATAACATTAAACACCTAACATTGCAATGATAGGTTGAAATACTATTGATAATCACTGCCTCACCAAGTTACCGTGAACACATGTAACATCTGGTGGTATCAATTCGACTGTCTGTGCTTGGAAGAGAACATGCTGGAAGCTGCTTATAGCCAGAAACTGAAGCCATGTGCTGGTCTGAATAGTGAGAGCGTGAGTATGTTTATTTTACGTGACACTGCAATGCAATGTTGTTGTCTATAAAGTTCGAGCTCGAGAATCGTGCAATTGAGGTCTGCCAAAATATCACTAAAAAACTTATCATGTTCTAATGAAGTTTATGATTTTGTGTTGGGCTGTGTTCATAGCCATCCTGGGCCATAAGCAGCCCTCGGGCTGTGGATTGGACACCTCTTATATTGTGCCCTTCACATTGGGACCAACTGGAAAGCTGGATAATGCCAGGTGTTGGCAGGTATATAGTAATACAAAAAGCTTCCACCACTGAAGAGAATAGTGTAGATTAGTGCAGACATTCTGGTAATAATCTGGTAACACTCATTCAAAACACGTATATGTGTACATAGGCCAGCAATCTCACTGATGGGATATATCTCAAAGAACTTCAGACTGCTCTAGTTTAACTTCCTTTATTGCACTGGCCAGGATCTTCATACAATGTTAAAGAGAGGTGGGGAAAGCAAAAATCATCCTGTGTAACTAACATAAGGAGGAAAACATTTGATCTTCTGCTTTAAATATATGATCTGTAGGTGTTCATGGATGCTCTGGATTCATCATTATTTCTTCAAATATATTTTCTATCCTTTTCTCATTCCTCTTCTTCTGGGATTTCAATTGCATGCATATTATGCTACGTGATACTGTCCCCCGGTCAATGAGTCATTATTCAAGTTTTACAGTCATTTTCTCTCTGCATTTCATTTTGTACAATTTTCACTGCTGTGGTTTCAAATTCATCAATCTGCTATTATGTTGTGTCTAATCTATAAATTTCATTCCATATTAATTATATATGTAATATATTATGTAGCATATAATAATTATATGATATTTATATAATATACAATAATATAATATAATTACTAAGTGTAATAAATAATATGATATCATAATTATGACTTTTATTATAAAATATTTACTTTTATTATGAAAATTAGTTGAAAGGAAAATAGAAAGCAAGGTTTGGGCCTTTCTACTTCCCAGCTGCTGATGCAGGGTGAGGCAGAGGCTGGTTGTAAAGCATCTCATGTGATGTGTGAGGCGCCACCCAGGTGTGGAAGTAAAGCAAAAATTTCCTTTAATGTGCTACATTATTTGATTTCTAAAATGTACATCTTGTTTTTAAAATCCTTTTCTGATAATTTCATCAACTCTATTATTACTAAATCTGTTTTTAAAGTTGAGTGTTTTCTCTTTATTATGGGCCAGCTTCCTGCTTTATCCTGTATCTTATAATTTCTGAGTGGGTCTCCCCACATTATAAATATGATGGACTTAAGTATTTATGTTTCTATATCATTTTGAAGAGTATTTGATTTTTGTGATGGAGACAGTTACATTACTTGGCTGAATGCATTTGAGATTTGTTTTTCAATGTTATTAGCAATTCTAGAATAGCTTTGATGATTTGCTTTATTCTTCTTTAGCAGTTTACTAAGGTTTTTCTTATTTTCCTCACCACACATGGTTTTGTTGTGAAAAAATTTTGATGTGTAAAGAAGATGAGAGAATAGTACAATGACCAACTATGTACTCACTATGTTGGCACACTTGTTACAATTTTGCCGTGTTTGATTACTTTAGCTATGATAATCTATATTTATCCAATTTGTTCTCACTATTTAGAATGTATATTCCTTGTCCTCAATTTTTCTAAATGTTACTTTTATATCGTCATATACTTGCTTACCCCTATCAAACATTGTCATATCTTTTCATTTATTCCATAAAAAACCTGAGAGAATGTATGCGTGCACACACTATGTGAAACTTTCCTGCCTCTCCACCCATTAACCCATCATCTCCTCACTTCTCCGTGAGAAGAAAAGTCAGACTTTTCTCGCTTAAAGTCATTGTTCATATCTATTATGTTTAAATTACTATTTTTATTTAATATTTTATAAGCATAATTATCATAGTTATTTAAACTTAGATTAATGTTTAAAATAGGGTTCATAATCCATGAATTCCATAGGAGGCGAGGGTTTGATTTCCATAAATTTTCAAATAACCCAAAATAGTATGCACAGTTTCAGTTCCCTGGAGTATGTATATTTCTTTTTGAAAAGGTTCATGACTTTCTCAGAATCTTCTAAGTGTTAAGAACAAATGACTTAAGTTCTTTATTCTTTTTATTGTTGTTGAGACAGTCTTAGTCTGTTGCCCAGGCTAGAGTGCCGTGGTGCCAGCATAGCTCATGGCAACCTCAAACTCCAGGAAGTTTAAAAGATCCTCCTGCCTCAGCCTCCTGGATAGTTACGACTACAGGCACCAGCCACCACACTAGGCTAAATGTTCCTGTTTTAGCAGAGACAGACTCTCACTCTTGCTCAGGCTGGTCTGAAACTTCTGAGTTCAAGGGATCCTCCTGCCTCAGCCTTGCAGGGTGGTAGGATTACATAGTGAGCCACTGTGCCAGGCCTAACTTCCTTATTTTATATGATTCATCTCTTCCATTGCTGGAAAACTGCAAATGACTTTTTCCACAAATTGTTTATTGGTGATATTCTTCCCAAATTCTTGCTCTTTTGAGTATGCCTTTCTTTTGCCTTTACAAGAATAACAACTTGGCTGTTTATGGAATACTTGGCCACAAGCTTTCTTTCTTAAGATTCTCTAACACTGCTAATGTGAATTCTGGACTAGCTTGATGATTTCCATTGTTGGTTACATATTTTCTCTGGCTGGATGTTCTTAATAACAGATAGTATTTACCAAGTACTTATTGTGTGTCAGGTCACAGGCTAAGTACTTTTGCAAGAGTTTTTGCATTTTATTCTAATGAAAATCTTATAAATTAGACATTACCTGCTTAAAAGCTGAGCCATGCAACTTGAACCCAGGTTATCTGACTACGGTCATAAGCAGTGCTATACTGATTCAAAGGCTTATTTTCCTTATTGTCCTTGATGTTTGAAACCTTTGCTCAGAGAGACTTTGGGGTTTGACAAATTCTTTTCATCTGGCTTGCTGTAGTGAGACTTTGCCACCTGTATGTTCCCCTTATTGTGCTTTTATTTTTCTGACTTCTGCAGGCATGCAAAATGTATGCTAAATCCTCATTGTTTGATTTCCATAGCTATTATATTTGCTCTGATTGTTTCCTTTTCTTTGTCTTCCTTTCTGCATTCTGAGTGATTTTTTCAGGATAATTCCCTACGAATTAAATTTTTTAGTGTAAGTTCTGTGCTTTGATTCTTCTCCTCTAGTTTTACAGTTTATAATAGTATTTTTCTCCTTTATTTTTACTTGCCTATAGCAATCCTCTTGTCATTTTGTCTTCTCTCATTTTTTTATGTAATAGTTCATTTATCCTTTCCTTTTCCTTTTCTTCGTATGATAGGGTTTTACATTTTTTTCCACTATGTCTTCTTGAATAAAACTTACTTTAAATTATGTTTTTCAATCTCTCTGATTTCTCTTTTACATGTTAGGTAATTTTTCTCCCTTTTCATTGTATGTTTTTTCTAGGTCTTAAAGCTTCTATTTCTATTGTGAATTCTCACCTTTCAAAGGGGATAGGATTTTATATCTCTGAATTATGATCAATGTAGAAAGAACTAAATCTTCTCAATTCTGATTTCATAGGGTTTAATACGGAGGACTGTATGTTATAGATTATAATATCACTTTATTCACTTCATTTTCCCAGAGAAGTTAGAGAAGGAGCTAGGGTCATGGACAACCTTGTCCATTGAATTGGATAGACAAATGGAAATCCCTTTCTTGGGGATCAGCTCTTAGAGGGAGGAATAAGAAGGGGGTCCGGTGGGTTTCTGTTTTTCAGTAAAAACTTTGACTATTCTTTATTTCCTCTAGGTTTATTGTGATATAATTGGTTTACCAAAAACTACACATCATTAATATACACAACTTGGTGAGTTTGGACATATGAGTTCAGACAATTAAGTTCACAAACATCTTTGAGTAAGTGCTATAGACCTCATTGCTGAGTTTCACTAGGGTCACCTTGGAAGTAGTCACCTTGGGAAGCTATGCACCAATGCCAGTACCGAGTGCACCCTTCAAAGCAATTTTGGGACTCCTTTTCTGGAGTGGCCATTAGAGCTGTCAGTGTAGGAGATCTGACAACTAAGTTCACAAGCTCATCCTAGATAAAGTGCTTTTCTCCTTCATTTATGAAACTTAGCTTTGCAGTATATACAATTCTTGGCTGGCCATTATTCTTAGAAAACTAAAAAACGGGTGGGGTGCAGTGGCTCACACCTACAATTCCAGCACTTTGGGAGGCCGAGGCAGGTGGATTGCTTGAGCTCAGGAGTTTGAGACCAGCCTGAGCAAGAGTGAGATTCCCATCTCTACTAAAAATATTAAAAACTAATCAGTTGTTGTGATGGGTGCATGTAGTCCCAGGTACTCAGGAGGCTGAGACTGGACGATCTTTTGAGCCCAGGTGTCTGAGGTTGCTGTGAGTTATGATGTTGCTATGGCACTCTAGCCAGGGTGACAGAGTGAGACTCCATCTCAACAACTAAACAGACGAACAAAAAAAGCCCTCTAGAAATTGGAACCTCAATCCCTCCTAGCTTGTAAGGTTTCTTCTGAGAAGTCTGCTATCAGTCTGACAGGTTTTCTTTTGCAAGTTACTTAATGCTTTCATCTTGCAGCTTGTAGTATTTTTCTTCTCCAGTTTGTGGCCAGACTGGTAACTATGTGCCTTGGTGATGTGCTATTTGCCATGAGTCTTCTGGGTATTCAATGATCTTCTTATGTCTGGATATCTAAATCTCTAGTGATACTACGGAAGTTTTCTTGATTTGCTCCTTAAATGGATTTGACATGCCTTTTGTTTTCTCTTTTTCTCCTTTAGGGATACTTATAAGTGTTACATTCACATTTTGCATAGTCCCAAATTTCTTGGACAGATTATTCATTCTTGATTTTTTTCCTTCATGTTTGACTGAGTAGGTTAATTTGAAGTTCTTTTCTTCAAAATCCTAAGTTCTTAATTCTGCTTACTGTAGTCTTGGGTTAAAACTTTCCACTGTGTTTTGAAATTCCCTAAATGACTCTTTCACTCCTAGAAGTTCTGTTATGTGTTTTCTTATACCACCTATTCCTTTAGTAAATTTTCATTTATGTGCTCAATTATTCCTTTATTTTCTTTGTGCTGCTTTTTGATTTTCTCATCAGTCCCCTTGACCTTATTTGCCATCTCTAGTCTAAATTTCATGTCTGACATTTCAGCAATTTCCTTTTTATTGGAGTCCATTGTTGGAGAACCATTCAGATCTGCCAAGGGTATCAAAACAGACTGTTTCTTCATGTTGTCAGAGGTTTTTTTTTTTTTTTTTACCAGTTCTTTCTCATAGAGAACCTCTTCTCTCAGCTCAAGACAGATAGCTTTGCAAGACACCTGTTCTCTGTTGGGAACTCTTAAAGAACTCAGTGAAGATAGGAAGAGGTCCTTGGATGGTGTGCTTGAGTCCTGCTCTAGAAGACTGACCAGGCAGGGGAAGGACAAGTACACCGTGAGCTTATAACACTGCTGCTCTTCTGTTCTCCTTATCCCTCTCTGGTTGTCATGGATAATTGCCACAGCCGGCAAGCAGAAGGTGGCTACCACTTGCAGAATGAGTGTTCACTCCACTCTGGTCCTGTATAGGAGGTATTAAGTTTGCAAACTCATCCTAGAAAAATACTCATTGCTGAATAACTGTCACATTCAAAGTACTCCCTTGGGGAACCTATGCACCAACACCAGCACCTAGGACACCTGTCAAAGTAATTTGGGACTCTTTTTCTGGAATGGCCATCAGAGCTGTCATTATATTTTCCTTGAGATCCTGAATATCATCAAAATGTCTTTTTTGACAATATCTTTTATATTTTGGTAAAGAAAAATGTCACTGAGGCCCATACCAGTTGAGTAGGGAGGGTGTTCCCATACAGTTATTTGTTTACTAGCTAAAATATCCCTCTAAGTGCCATGTGAATTGGTGCATTGTTGTGATGCAAGAGCCATGAGTTGTTGTGAAAAGTTCATGTCTTTTTTGTCTACCTTTTTTTCCTTTCAACACTTTCAAATAGTAAACTTGGTTAACTTTTTGTCCAGTTGGTACAAATTTCATGAACAACAACCCTTCTCATATCAAAAAAGGCTAGCAATATTATTTTGCCTCTCAATTTGGGCTAACAACTTTTTTGTTTCAGGATCATGTTGGTATACCCAGCTTTCATCACCAGTGATAACATGGCCCAAAACATCATCCTACCTCCCCAAAAGATCTTGGTAAGGCCTCCTTTGCTTTGGTTCTTCAATGAGCTCTCCTGGGACATTTTTACACATACCTTTCTCATGCCAAGATTTTCAATTAAGATTTTTCTGTTTCTCTATTGATGTTTACTGCTCTTCTATGCTGCCGACAGTCAGCTGAAGATTTTGACACAAAATGTGATGAAGTTTTGGAAAGTTTTCATCAGTTCTGCATGTTACTAGTTGCCTGGCCTTTCTACATCAGTGACACTTTCTTTCCTCTCAGAAAAATGTTCAATCTATTTGTACACTGCTGTTTTCTTCATGGCATTACCCCCATAAACTTGTACTAACATGTCCCAGATTCCACTTCACTCTTACCAAGTTTAACAAGAAATTTAATGTTTGTTCATTGCTTTGAACAAACTCCAACATTCTTACAATGGCACACAAAACCTTGCAATAACAATACTGAATGCCACTCAAACACAAACACAGCTATGAGACTCTTGTAAACCAAGGTTATGAAACCTTATTGAGCTATTTGTGTAGTGCTGCCAATATAAGCACACAGTGGCAAGTTCACAAACTAAATTGTCAGACCTTGTATAGAAACAGATTGAAATCTCTGAAACAGATTGAAATGAACTCAAGTTGAGCCTTGAGACCTGACTTCCAATGTGGATTCTTTACTCATTCATCTTTCACTGGATCCTTGAGTTGTCTCTGTATCTTTTCTATTATGAATAACGCTGCTGCAATAAACATGGGCATGCATATATCCCCTGAGATCCTGATTTCAATTCTTTTAGATATATATCCAGAGGTAATATTGCTGAGTACTCTGGCTATTTTGAAACCCTATAGCACTTGGACCTTTTATTTGATTGGTTTGATATTTTTTCTTAACACAATAATTATTATTGGTTGCTACTGATCTAGTGTTAAATAATGTTTTCTAACATATTGTCTCAGATGTTTTCTGTGTATTAACATTGCTTACTGACTATGCTGTCAAGCTTCAGAAAACAAGGTGGAGCCTGAGAACTCTGAGACATTCCACCCGCTGGTTATCCACTGCTGATCCAGAGGGAGGGAACAAGCTCCTGGTAATGTGGTCCCCATCTCTTCTGTGGCCATTCAAGCCTCCATTCCCTTCTCCCTAAGTGTGAAAATATTATCAGGAGCTGACAAAATTGTGTAGGCTCACTTCCCTTAATTATCTGCCATTCTTACAAGTATAGGAATTATATACATTGACTCCTGAAATCTTCTTTTAATTTGATATGGAATTTTCTTTAAATTGTAGTATGTTTGGTCGGTATCCCTCGAATCTTGGCAAATATTTGTATTTTAGAGGCAAATGGATATGATTGAGAGGTATTAATCAGAAAGACTGGAGATGAGTTAGAATGGTGAGACCCGGGAAGACAAATGAAGCAAGTATTTGAAGAAGGAAAGCGTGGTTCTTAATATTAAATGCTGTAGAGACAGTAAATAGCAAAAGGACTGAAAGGAGGCCATAGGATTTATACAGGGAGGCCGCTGTTGAAGATGGAACGGAGGAGAAGGTTTCAGTGGGATGTCTGGGGCAAGGAAGACACTACTGAATGTTGTTATGAATATAATAAACACATTAACAACATGAGATAAACATGAGGAGTTGTGGCAAGAGAGATGGTCAGTGATGTCTCTCTGGCCCTAATTCCCTTTCTTATAATATAAGAAACTGCACTAGATCGTCCCTAAGGCATCTTTTGCTGTGGGCACTGCCAAGCTGAAGCAAGGGCCCACTTGGTGCACAAACTACCCTGAAACTTCCAGATAAAATCTAGAGAAATAACACCACCTCTGAAGTGCCCTTGCTGAAACAGATTGAAATGGACTCAAATTGAGCCTTGAGATCCGACTTCCAATGTGCAGGGGGTATGAGATAGAGAAGAGTCAGATCAGGCTACCCCTAGGAAACAGTATGTGAAGCTTAGAAAGTGGGACATTTTACTGGACATGAGTTAATGGTGTTAAACAAAAAAGAGAGAAGGAAAGGAGGTGCCATTGAGCCTTGTCCACTCCACCCTCCTCTGAGTTCTCAGCAGCCACTGTGGACTCTACTGGCTCATATTGGTGAAGTCTGTCATGGGCACCGAGGCCTCTCTGCTTCTCTGTCTCAGGCCTTCTTCTGAAGCCACAGGAGCTCATTCAGGCCATGAGTAAGACAGCCCAAAATAACCAGTGAAGGGTGAGAGCTTGCGGATAAAAATTTCACTTTTCCCAACTTTGGTGGGACAGCAGTGGGATGCATGGCACAGGGTGCCTCCAAGTAACCCCAGCTGCCCTGGCCAAGGAACTGTGCATTAGCCTTTTCTTACCCTTTCACCCTTCTCAGTCTCACTTTGCCAGTCTCTTATTTTGGATTTCTAGCACTAGCTTCTAAATAAATCACCTGTACCCAAGTTTTTAATCATGAGGCCGGCTTTTGACAAAACCCAAATAAAGCCATGAGGAGTTTTTGTAAATAAAAACACCAAAGGAAAGTCATCATGTGGACATTGAACAAGCCAACTGCAAAATGATATGTTTGAGAAAATCCAGGAATATAGACTTAGTATTCAATGATATTAAAGAATCGTTAATTTCGTTGGTTGTGACAGAATGTGATAAGCATTATATTTGTAAGAAAATGTCTTTATTGGGAGATGCATAAGAGTGAAATAATGTGTCTGAGTTTTTAAGTATTTTTTTAGAAAAAGAAAGAGAATATAGAATAAATAAGGCAAGTGTGGTAAAATGTTAAGTCTTGGGTCAGGGTGATAAGAATTCAGGAGTTCATTATAACATAATATTAAACTTCCTATTTTGTGTATTTTTAAGATCATTCACAATAAAAGTTTTGCTTTTCTTTCAGGAGAAAAAAAATGTAAATTCCAAGAAAATACAGACTTTAATAGCAAGCAAAATTCCTCAAGGGTGTTTACTTTCAGAGACCTATGTACAGAAAACACTTTCATAGAACTCTTTCACACAAGACCAAAAACAAACAAAAGATCTTCCTACTCTCTCTGCAAAATGGCATCCACTAATTACTCAACTTTTGTATTCCCTGCCTGCAGCCTTTGCTAAATGCCACATTTCTGTCTGAAGTATCAGAAACCAAACAAACGCTCGTGAAATCAGCATGTTCTGTTGCAAGAGGCCAGCCGCTACGCAGTCACATGAATAGGACTCTGAGCACCAGAGCGGGTTTTGAAATATTCTGGCCGAGAACAGTTCCAAGGGCAGAGTCCAGGCACACCATGCTGCTCACGTAAAGAAAATTCCATACGTTTTCCATGCACCGATTCAAGAGACCCACAGAAATAGACCAAGGCATTGCTGCATCAATTCTAGAGACAGGAAGAAACCTCCTAAAAAGAAATAGCTGTTGGTCTCCTGCAAGGTAAAATGTGTGCCTCAGATCTGCAAAAGAAAGACTATCACAACCATATGGTTAATGACTCATCTCGAATGGAAAAACAGAGTTTGTTAAATTTTATGGAGATTTTACATGTTGAAGGTACATCTGTTGCTATTTATGCTGACATGTATGTAGAGATTGGCAGAACGAGTTCTCTGTAGGGATGAGTGAAATCCAAACCAAACCACAGAACTTTCTAACTTTGAGGCTGGCTCCTGGGATGGAAAATGGCTTCCCGATCCCTTGAAACACTGCCCAGCCGAGCAGGGTGACTTCGAGAGGCCCACACGACAGAACTGCACAAAGTCCCGCAGCACGGGGGGCTCCAGAGAGAAGCAGGACAAACACAGGAAGCCAGGGAAGTGCTGGAGAGCTGGAGGAACATTCTTGTGGTTATTGAACCCCTTCCTCAGGTGGCTGCTCCAGGCAAAATAGACCACGTCTGCTCTGACATAAAAACACCACCCAGAATCAGCCAGAAGCCTGCTGCCTTAGGCTTTGTCTCTAACATTCTCCGAGACAGTGTCCATGTGCCCTGGCGGATGCGTCTTCCCAGTAGAGTAGCTCTGAGACATTTGAAGACTTTTTCTCAGTTGCATACATGTCCACGATCTTCTATTATATTTTCATTTGTTTTTATTTTCATTCAGTTGCCTGACTGTTTACCCGGGGAATTACACATTGCACCTGTTTCATCTAGCTTCGGCCTTCTTTCATCTTCCCTTCCCTCCCTCCCTCTTTTCTCCCTTCTTTGCTTGTCATCTAATAGAAGGGAGACAATGGGTAAATGAGCAACTGGACGATGAGGCTGAAAGAGGGACGTGAATGAGAGTATTGTGGGAGGAATTGTGCTCCCCCACACTCTTTTATATGTTGAAGTCCTAACCCTTAGTGCCTCAGAATATGATTGTATTTGAGGCAAAGTCTTTAAGGCAGTCATTGAGTTAAAATGAAGTCATTAGGGTAGGCCCTAATCCCACATGACTAGTCTCCTTAGAATAAGAAGAATTTGGACGCAGACTCCGTGAAGACGCTAGGGGAAAGTGGTCATCTACAAGCCAAGGGAGAGGTCTCAGAAGAAACCAGCCCCGCGGACACCTTGATCTCAGACTTCCAGCCTCAGAACTATGGGAAAATCTAAACATCTGTTGTTTAAGCCATCCAGAGTGTGGCACTTTGTTATGGTAGGCCAAACAAAGGAATACAGAGAGCCGTTCACCCGTGGTACCATGAGAGTCCAGAGGTGGGGTGAGGACTGCTTTGGTGGGGTCAAAACCCATCATCTGGAAGACGTAGAACTTGAGCTATGAAGAATGTGAACTGTGCTGGAGACACCTGCAGAATTTGCTCACATGGCAATGAAAACAGGAGCAGAAGCTGTGTTTCCTGTGCTAATCTGCCCAGGGCCACACGCCCGGCCCTGCCAGCCCCCCACGTCATCCAGACCTGTTCTCTACAGTCTGAGGCTCTGTCAGCTGTACACACTGTCCTCAAATGGTGGTTCCTTTCAACTTAGGCAAACCTACTTGAGAATTTCAGTACTTATAAACCCTTTGTTCATGGGCACATTATATTTATTATTTAACATTGGCTGAGGGTGGACTATAGGCCAAGCACAAAAACTCATTTCAGATACCTAAAAGAAACAATCCAAATATGGAAACTATGGAATATTAAGTGGTAACTTAATAGACTACACTTATTACACTTCCTCTATTTGTTTCTTACCATCCTTGGCACATTGGCTTCTGCAGAGAATTACATTACCCCATGTACTATTATAAATGCAACTCAAGTTACCTTTGTCTAAAATATTCTCATCTAAATCCATCCCTTCAAGGTCTGCGTTATGAGAGTCCAAGAATGTATTACTGACAGTCTTGGAAAATGCATTTAACATTCTTATAAATATTATAACTCTCTTTTTTGGCAGAGGGCAAAACTGCTCCTTCTGCATTTATTCAAGTGAGCTCTGGCTACTTCTCAGCGAGTGTCAAGGAGTTGAGCTGAGAAGGCGGAACATTATCAGAAGGCAGGCTTTTGTCTCCAGCCTCTCCTCTTGTTTTAAATCCTTAACTTCGGAAGGATCACAGATGTCCGTCCATCAGGATCATAAAAATCAGCCCAGGCGTGGCAGATGCTGCTTCTGAAGTTCACAGACATGCAGCGAGAAGAGACCTGCAGGGTATTAATGAAAAATTTGGTCCAGCACCAGATAAATATGAGTAGGAATGCACATGTGTTTACAATCATGGAGACCCAGGACTCAGGCATCCTCTTTTAAGGACCTCAGAGTATTTTCATGTTTTAATAGGGTTCTCCAAGATTATCTAAAATATGAAATGGGACAGTTAAATTTGGGAACTCTTCCTAGAAAAAATCCTACATAACCTCATAGCTATCCCTATGGTCACCTTCAAAGTACTCCCCTTAGCCATCTGGTGGCCATAGTGATATTCAGCAATGAGACGTGTAGCACTTATTCTTGGATAAATTCCTAAACTTAATTGTTTGAACCTGTAATCTCCTATCTCAAAATTCTTAACTTGATCTTAACTGCAAAGTTTCTTTTGCCCTGTAAGATAAGGTATTCAGAGGCTCCAGAGTTTAGGATGTGTTCATCTGGGTGTGTGTTGGTGGGGAGGGGGCTTTATATAAGGTTAGGCCCAGCTCCTTCCCAAGCATTTTCGGTTATCAGAACACCTACCTGACCACGCTGTCGATTCAGAGGGCCACAAGGACAATTAATTCAATAATTCAGGCCATGACATCTTGCCTGAAAGAATCTAATACTATTGGAAAGAGGAAATATTCCATTTTGAACAAGTCAAGAGATTTTATTTCTAGATGTGTATATGTGTATGTTGGAAAAGGGGGCAAGGAATATCATCTGGGAATCAAAGGATTTGGAGTCAGACCTGGGTTTGTCCTTGTGTGGTAGGAAGAATAATGCTTCTCCCGCAAACAGGCACACACACACAAAAAAGCACACATGCGCATATACTCACACACACACACACACAAAGATGAACACCTCCTCATCCCGAGAGCCTGTGAAGATGGTACATGGATCATTATGAAAGTTTTGAGATACGTAAAACCAGGAAACATAAAATCCATGCGTATAGAAACAAGTGACGCCCTCCCAGCAACACTGATAAGCTGAGCAAGTTGGAACTTGCACAGGGGAATCAGAAAAGATACTGTCGACTATGTTTCTTAGACGTGAAATAATGGACCATAACATTGTCTGTCTCAAAACTTTCATAGTGACCTATGTGTCCTTCACAGCAAAGGGAAGGCTGGATATGTGATTAGGTTAACAAAACTGAGAGAAGAGATTGCCTTGGATTGTCTGGGAAGGGGGCTGCAGGGGAGTCAGGGTAAGAGACACACAGGCAGCGATCTAGGCAGGGGTCAGAGAGACGAGAAATGCGAAGATTCTATTCTGTTCCCTTTGCAGATGGAGGCGGCGGCCCTGAGCTAAGGAATGCAGGCAGCTTCAGAAGCTGGAAAAGACAAGCAAATAAATTCTCCCATAGAAAGCCTTCAAAGGAACTGGCACTTCCAGAACTTTGAGACAATGCATTTGTGTTATTTAAGCCATGAACTTTGTGGTGCTTTGTCATAGCACCAAAAGGAAACTAATTCCCCCTGCTTAGCCTTTATAAACAGGCCTTTGGTCTTCAGCAGACGTTAAAGAGGTCGTGCTCCAGCTGGTGCATCTATAAGCAGAATCACAATGGCACCTGCTTTACTGCGCATTGCGCTGTAAGGCCTGGATGAGGCCGTCTTTGCCTCTGCTGCTGTGACTGTAGGTCACATTCTTAACATCTGTGTATTTCCTCTTCCTTATCTGTGCAATGTGACGACAGGTCACATCCACCTCCAAGGTGGTTATGAGGGCCCAATGAAGGAATAATGTAAACCAAGGTATATAAGGTGAGATTCTGTTAAGCAAGAGTGATTCTTCTAGCTTTTGCTTGGATAGTGCCCAGGGAGGGTCCACGTCCCTCTGACTTGCAGTCAAGCCTCGCATCCCTCCCCCATCCCCACTAGGCCAGCATTTCCCACCCTTAAGTGCCGTCCTGAGCTGGGGAGTCTTCTTCCCTCTCTCTCCAGAAGTCTCCAGGGCGTAGCCCTGTCTGACTGATGTTTGCATCTCCAGAACCTTGCTGTCGTTGTTTGCTAGAGTTATAGAAGCCACAGAACCTTCCAGTTCTTCACAACTATCCCAGGCCCCCTTTTGTGACTGATTGTATAGCTGAAACTATTTTGCTGTAAACCAGTAGTTTTCAACCCTGGTACACAGTAAGATCACCTGGAGAGCTTTTAAAAAAAATTACTGGTGTCCAAGCTCCATCCTGGAACAATTAAATGAGCTCTTTGGGGGTGGGGCCCAGACATTAGTAATTTTTTAAAAACTCCCCAGGCCATTCTGGTGTACAGGCAGGGCTGAGAAGCCATCCAGCACTCAGCCGGTCAAATATGAAGAGCCAATGTTGAACTCAGAGTTCAAATCAGAAGTGAGAGGTCGTTTATCTGTTCTTCTCACCAAATCAGAACCTGCCCTCATTCTTAAAGCCACAGATTCCAACTGTGTTTGAGCAAAGGTGTTTGAGCACAAGGGTCCAAGTGCGTGTTGTGTAATCAGGCAGGGGAACCTCGGCCCTTTTCTCTCCCAGTTGCTTAACATGGTGGTTGGTACCTGGGCAGTGCAGACACTGTGCTCTTTTTATCTGGCTCCCTTTCCTCAGAAGCCTGTGAGCGTACACTTGTGCAAATGATTCCAGACAGTGGTGAGAATGCTATTAAAGCCATACTCACATCTTAAAGACAGGTCCACTTTTCTTTCTGAATATGAAAAAGTTAACCCTGCCAGCTGCCACATAAGCCAATCAGCGAACCTCCACCACCCAGACCTAATCCCAGCAACCCGGAACGCCATGGGTCTAGATTAGTGATTTTCAACTGGTGTGATGCAAAAAAATTTAACGATGATTAATGAAATTATTTTCAAAAGAAGTTCAAAGCACAGTAAGTGTATTCAGTTTTTTAGCTCTTTTTTTTTGATCAACATAATTTAAGGGTGCTGCGGAAGTTTAACTATAGGTTCAAGTGTGCTGTGAGATAAGAAAGGTTGAAAAACACTTTTTTTTTTTTTTTTGTAGTTTTTGGCTGCGGCCAGGGCCGGGTTTGAACCTGCCACCTCCGGTATATGGGGCCAGTGCTCTACTCCTTGAGCCACAGGCACCACCAAAAAACACTGGTCTGGATCACAGGGCCCTGAGAAATCCCAGAAGCCAGAATATGTTCACACGGGACATCCAGGAGGTGTCCCTAGCACAGAGTTCTCCTTTGCCACTCTCAGGCCGAGCTGAAACAAAACAAATCACGCCAAGCTTTCTTTTTAACATGCAATTTCGTTTCAAAGCACCTTTTGGTAGTGCTGGTATGTAATTGTGACAGGTTGTCGCGATCATCAGGATGAAAGTGGGTTGACAATATCAGGCATAAACTCTTCTACAAATCCCAAGAAATGTGTATACTACTATGGAAGAAAAAAGTTGTTTTTTCGAGAGCTGAATAGGCTCTTGACAATTCTCATTTTTCTTTTCAAGTCTACTAAAATTTGACCTGTGCTCTAATCTAGGACACAGTATATTATTCAAAGCTCACAACCTAACTATGGTTTATAGAATAAACTTCACCATAGATCAGTATTCACTGCGCGTAAAGTGGACATTTTTTGGTAGGTTTTAAAAATCCATTAAAACAATGTGTTTTATGTGTCACTGTATGTTACTATAAAAGAAGTTTAAAATCCAACTCTAATAACCTCAAGAAAATGTTCAGCCTTTAATACTGAGTCATTGAAAAATAGCCCCAAGATTGTCATCTCTCCTGATATACGACTCTTTCCAAGCTGGTAGAGGGATATTTATGATCCCCATTAAATATATATGACTAAATGATACAGATGGCTTGAACGCCAATTAATACACATGGAAATAACCAATAATATATCTTCTTTTCATAAATGATTATAACTTGACAGTCTTGAAATAATTTCATTCAGTTCTTCAAATTATGCTAATACAACTTCCTTCCCTTGCTTCTTCCTTTATTTATCTGTGTTGCTTGGCACACCACCACAAACATTAACAAACCCACATACAGGGGCAATTACTATCACTTAAATACATATGCAAAGTCAGCTATAAATGTAGATATAAAAAACACTAACATGTGTTCTCAATAATTATGACAGGCCCTAGTTTTCTTTACCTGTCAAGGTAAGTATTTAAGAAGCAGTGTGCGTTGTCCTATTGTATTCCATTTCTGTATTAAAACTCTGTATCCCCAAAGGTACAAAGTTTGGGCCAGGAGCAGTGGCTCACGCCTGTAGTCCTAACACTCTTAGAGGCTGAGGAGGGAGGATCCATGGAGCTCAGGAGCTCTAGACCAGCCTGAGCAGAAACAAGACTCCCTCTCTACTAAAAATAGAAACATTAGCTAGGCATTGTGGTGGGCATCTGTAGTCCCAGCTACTCGGAAGGCTGAGGTAAGAGAATTGCTTGATCCCAGGAGTTTGAGGTTGCTGTGAGCTGTGACGCCCCAAACCTGGGCAACAGAGTGAGACTGTCTCAAAAAAAAAAAAAAGAAAAAAGAAAAAAAGAAAAGAAAGAAAGAAAGGAAGGAAGAAAGAAAAAAGAAAAAAAGAAAAGAAGAGAAAAAAAAGAAAAAAAAATAGGTTTTACTGAAGTTTGACGAAAGGAAGCTAAACTGTCTGTATTTTGAGATTCTAAACCATCCTTTACTTAAGATTGTGAAAAATTCATGTAGTTCAAATGACAAGAAGTATTTGAAACATTTTAAAAGAGTTTCATTTTTTAAATATACTTGGTTGTGCTATCATTCTTTGATCAATTTGTACCTTTTATATCAGTTTCTTTCTTTCTTTATTTTATTTTATTTTTTGTAGAGACAGAGTCTCACTCTATCACCCTTGGTAGAGTGCTATGGAGTCACAGCTCACAGCAACCTCCAGCTCTTGGGCTTAAGCGATTCTCTTGCCTCAGCCTCCCAAGTAGCTGGGACTACAGGCGCCCGCCACAGCACCTGGCTAAGTTTCTTTATGTTTTTAAGGTACAAATTATCCATAATAAAATGCACGCACAGTAAGGGTGACATTTTGGTGAGTTTTGGCCAATGCACACAGTGTGTGACAAACACCAAACACCCCAGTTAACATACACGACATTCTCATCCCCTTTCGTGGTCTCCCCATATCCTTTTGTAGTCTGTCTCCCACCCCCACCTCCAGATGCAACCCCTTCTGATCTCTGTCGTGTAACTTACTTGTGCCTATTCTGCAATTTCCATGAATGGAATCAGATATTATGTGCTCTTTTAACCTGGCTCTGCTCAGCCCCAACGTTATGATGGTTCGAGACTCCTCGGTCTTGTATGCGCTTGGTAGCATGTTCCTTTTTACTGGTTAGCATTATTCCATTCCGTGAACCTGTTGATGGACGTGTGGGTTGTTTCCAATTTGAGGCCCTTCTAAAAATGCTATGTAAAATTCTTGTGCACATCCTTCAGAGGACACACCTAAATATCTCAGAATAACGTATCCAGAGTTACATACCTTGTATGGAGAAATCACATAAAGATGTTCATGTCTCCTTTCTGCAACCCCCATTGCATACCAGGATCTAATGTATCTGAAGCCAGTCAACATGTTAGTATGTGGTAGGATTGCTGGCAAATATAATGTCCTAGCTCTTTTTGGACTACCTGAGTTCCTTATTTGGCACCCTCAGTATACACAGACTTGATCTTGTTTTCCTTCTGCCTTATAACACCTGAAACACAGAAAAAGAGCCTCATGAATTCTTATTGAATGTTAAAATGCACACAGAATTAACTGGATACATGGATACAATAATGAATAAATGAATGTTTCCTGAGGTTCCGTATAAGTGTGCGCATCCTTGAAGAGGATCATGGCTATTGTGATAATATCTAAAATGAAGCTTCTCTTTCTGTCACCTGTATAAACATGGTCCTGCCTTCCAAAATTCAGAAGTGAATCAACAACTTGGAACATGTCAAAAAAATAAAAATCCACAGATAATACTGGGGTGAGTTGGTTAAACGCCTTCTCCTGAAACTGTTTTAAAACCCTAGCAAAGACAGATTTTCACCAAGGCTGACCTAGTGAATTCCCTGGCTATCAAGCTTTTTGGCCTCAGTCATAAGGGTGGTGGATGACTACACAACACTGCCTCCCATGGGGAGACATAAAAATGAGAAATCTTGAAAATACTCAGTTGCCTTCCAGGACCATCTGATATTAGGAGAGAATGCTTGTTTCCCATGCCAGAGCTTCCTTCATTTGGAGGGAACATAACACTCCTGGCCTCACTCTGCACTGTCCCTCACTCTTCCCCTGGGAGGAGGGTGGAATCAGTTATCTGGGAATGAGTTGGGAAAAAGAAACTTAGAATATTTTCCAGCCTTTTCCTCTCTTCCTTCTCTTGAGAACTAGCAGTCCATAGGAAGCAAATATTTTTACCCTGTACCCCAAATTTTCCATGATGGGCTCCTCTGTGTGGGGGCCAGTGGAGATCCAGCCAACATGGTCCAGCCAGAAAGTCTAATTCTGAAGCTCCACACCATGAAGGCTGCTTGCCACAGATAAAAGCCACATTCTCCCACATCAGTAGAGGAAGGTTGATGTTTGGTTCCCACGTCTCATATTTTTTATTTTAATTCTTACATTGCTTAGAATTCCAGTGGTGAAGATGGTGTTCCTTATTTGGCCTCTTCATATTCCCTTCAATCCTGAACTAGTTTCTTGCTTCTCATCCCTAACTGGGCTTGGACATCTGATACCTTTTTTTGTTCTTGAAGGAATCATATTGGATTTCTTCAGAAGCATTATGGAACCTAAACATATAAAGTAGTAGTGACATTGCACGCAGAAGAGCTGAAAACTAGATTGTCCCTATTGCCATCTCACATACAGAATAAAGGCCCTGTGTTACAGAGAGGCCAGGATACAAAGATGTCTCTTCAGCTAGTCTGTGCAGAGAGGATTTGGGCCATACTACATTTTACCTGCTTATGGTAGTGGCGGAATCTCCCACGAATGGATTTAGATGGGGACTTTTAGGTAGAGAAGCGACTTGGGGTATTCTACACCCTCCCAAAGAAATTTGAAATTATCCTTGGTTGTCTAGACTTAGAAAGTCAGCTAAGGCAGGCCAATGTCTATGCTTACAATTGTGTTCATTTAATGAGCATGACAATGAACTGGCTCAGCTCTTTAGGGGGGTCCATCATAGAGACATTTTCAGCTAATAATTGCATTGGTGAGGGATGCTGAGGAAAGGGATGGGGGAGAAAGTGTGCTCCTATTTCCTGGGTGGTCCTTCGCACATGGAAATGTCCACCTTTCATGACTGTGGTATGGCCATGTTCAGCTCTGGAAATGTGCCATTGCTCCAAGGCCTGGTGTTTGTCACTTCCAGGGCGAAGGCTTGGCTTGGTCAGTAGTCATCTTCTTGGCACAGTTGGCCACATCCTTATGTTGTGAAATTTCTCCAGTGCTGGATACTCACTAATCTCTCCACCGTGTCCCTGGAAAGACTTGCAGAGTCCCCACGATCCTCCTCCTCCAAACACAAAGGGGAACTTGGGGTGATTGACTATCCCCCAATGCTGCCAGCTTACCAACCTTCATCTCAGTTTTTTGGGTACCAAATTCCCCATACTGTCAAGAGTCTTTTAATTCTCCTCACCAGAAAGAGAAAATTTTTGAATCCCTTCTAATTTCAATGAACTTGATCTCAGGATTTCCAGGCAAACACTCTCAACACTTTCTTGGGTACTCAAACAATGCAAATTCCAAGCAAAGAGTGTAAAAAACAATGTTGACATAAAAAGCATGGTTAAAATCTAGCCATGTTGTTTTTGATCTGCGATTGAGCTGAGGTGAAGGGCTGACTATTTTTTTTAACCTCCCTCTTTGGTTCATACTCTATCGTGTGAGCGGCTGACCAGCTCAGACTGACACATCCGGCCATCTCTGCTTCCTTCTCATTTCCACATAATAAGCTCTGCTCTGTGATTCTCTGCTTGTGCACAAATTCACTCCTTTTGGACTCACTCTCAAAGAGTAGCCCGGGTATGTCATAACCACAGAAGGCGCTCATCATGACTGTGGCACTGGCTTCTCTACACCTCTCGCTGCAGGCAAGGCATTGAAAACCAATGAAATCAGGCAGCTCTCCTCAACCCAGAAATTAAGATGTCGGCATGTTCACAGAGACCCACAGATGGAGAACAACAACACTTGTTCACTGTTGGAAAGAGAACACTGCCTTTATGCTTCTTAAATAAACAAAAACTGTGTGTCTACCAGGTGACAGCGGCCTGGATGTTGTGAGTACGCAATTAAGCATTAATTTTCCAGCAAATTCTTTAACACAGAGCATGCGAGGAAAATTCCAGTGTTCCTTCCCCTTTATCTGCAGTCACAGGCTCTTTCCTGGTGGCTGCCCTTTTGCCTTTCTGGTGCCATTTACCGAAACCGAGTCTAGAAGACAAAACCCCAACTTTCAAGTGAAGTACGAAATGCTGTTTCTGGCTTGAGGCTCTCTTTCAACTGCCTTTCTCTTTGAGGAATAATAATGACTCCCTTCAAGAAGGCTCTGGCAGAAAGGGCAGCGAAGAGTGGTAGCTCCTTTTCCGTCACAGAGGAAATTGAAATTAGCCTAATTAGATTTTCTGAGCGCTTAGATACCAGGGCGATAGACGCCATCTAAATACATAGACAGATAGGGGGAGAGCACAGATGTTGTGTGAGACCACTGATTTAGTTCCAAGTCAATACTCTTAATTAACTGCAAACTGTTTAAATATATAACATTCCCAACATGCAGCCAGGAACACCTATATCGTGTTCTTCATGTGAGTAGCTCAAAGTAGAAAGCAAAATAGCCCTCATATCCAAAAGTATGAAATTGTAGTAATATTACTGATATCTCATGCAGATACCCTGCCTCTCATTCCAGGCCCCCTGATCACATTACACACTTGGTAGATAATTGTCTCTTGTCTAAAATAGAAATACTGCCAGTGGTGAGGGGCAAAAACTGCTGAATGACACCAACGCTCCTGGACAGAAGGAAGTTTTCAGTTTGGGAAGATATTTGTTTACTGCACGACTGGTCTAAAGGTAATAAAAACATCTGATTCTTATGTCGGCGAGTGCCCACTTGCTATAGGACAAGCTCCTGGTCCAACGTGCAGCTTGGAGAGGGGGCTCCCTCCTGACTTGAGGAAGTCAAGGCTTAGGAGAGATGCAAAATGCCTTGTGGTTGTCATGCCCCATCTACTCATATCTGGGAGTACTTTGCATCTAAGAATTTCTAGACCACTGCTAGTGCTCACAGGGGATATACTCTTTTTTTCCTAGTATAAAAGCCAAGTGATTTGCTTGTGATCTATCCCCTGTTGGTCATACCTGAAAACTCCATGTACTAAACATGGTCTCCTCACTTGCTGTTTCAGGAAGTCACCTCAAATCCTATAGCAAATAAAATGACCACTGCCTTCTGAAGACATAGGCCATGCGATTGGGACTATCAGAAGATAAAAAATTGCAGGAAATATTTGCAAATGCATAACCGAGGGGTCAAATGTATGACTGCAGTACAAATACTTGTAAAGCATTTATATAGTAGAACTTCTCTGAGTTGGCCACTCAAGGGATTGTAACAAACTGAGTAACATACAGAGGTGGTCAACATAAGGAACTAGGCCTACTGTATACGTCCGTGTGGTGCATGTCTGGTCTATGAAAATTAGGTCAACTTAAGGAGGTGGTTGATGTAGGGAGGTCATCAACTATAGAGGTTCTACTGTGTTAAATGTTAAATCCTGGATATTTGGTAATAAGCAAGGCATGTACCTGCCCTCATGTACTTTGCAGTACCATAAGAAGGTAAAGACTAATGACTTAACCACAAGCACTGCTAGTGAAGATGGTGGATTGGAGTAACTATATGAATCCTCTTGCAGATGAAAATTATAATATCTGTTTAAAAAAATGTAAATAGGAAGACATCTAAAAGCAGACTGAAGCCAGGTAAGAGTTTACTTTAAAAAAATATATATACTGGGAAGAGTAACAGTTGAAAGTTTGCAGTTATTATATTGCCTGAACATGTTTCCCAAGGACCATTGAAAGGCCAAAGAAAAATACCAGTTGACTTCCAGGCTCAAGGTGAGAGTAGGGGGAAAATTTTTAGGGGCAAATCTGTAAGAAAAAGAATGGCATAAGGATTGAAACCAACCCCCTAAAAATGAGTATAAATTTTGCCCCAACACTGGTTGACCACGGAAGTGTGCATAGCTGTGGGAGAATCCAACAGAGGCATCAGAAAAGCAGGCAAAATTCAGAGAGGAATCTAGTCTGTAAACATAGAGCTGTTTCAGGTAAGTTCCCTGAGTTTATGAAGAGGGTATTCAGCAGCTGGAGGTCATAAAACTGAAGAGAGAGATCAACAGCTGCGCACCGCAGGGGAGATACAAATTTTCAGTTGAAGTTCAAGCATATTAACTGCCTAATGAAACAACAACAACAGTAACACTTAAATGAATATAAGCCACTGTAGTCATTACATTGTATTTTCTACAATGTCCACTTTTCAAACAAAAATTACTAAACATGCAAAGAAACAGAAATGTCACCCATATACAAGAAAAACAAATTTTAAAAAGGCAATAGAAACTGACTCTAATTGGACCCAGATGTTAGATTTAGCAGGAAAAGACCCCAAACCAGCTATTATAGATACTTTCAAAATATTCAGTGAAAATGGTCCTAATGAATGAATAGTTAGACAATCTTGACAGAGAAATGACAGCTATAAAAGTGAAAATACTAGAGCTAAAAAGCTACATAAATGAAAGGAAGAATTTGTTCATAAGTGAAATGAAAAACTCACTAGAATTTAGGTTTAAAGGCAGATTGAGGTATTAGAGAAAGGAATTATGAGATTAAAAAGAAATGAATGGAAATTACTCAATTTAGAATAAGAGCATCAGAGATATCTTTGTATCAAGTAATATAGATAAGTGTAATTAGAATGATAGGAGCAAGGGAGTGGAGAGAAAGTGACAGGATAGTTTTAAAAGGGATAATCACCTACTGCTTCCCAAATGTTGTGGAAAACATTAATTTAGAAATCCAGAAAACCCAGTAAACCCTAGCTGGGATAAACCATTATTGTCAAAGTGATAAAAGCCAAAAATAAAGAGCAAATCTTTAAAGCAGCCAGAGAAATATGGCATGTGACATACAGAAGAATAGTGATGTGGTTAGTGGCTGACTTCAAATTATGGAGGCCATAAGAAATTAACACATTAATTATAGTGACACATTTCAACTATTGGAAAGAAAATAAAAACTGGCAACCAAGAATTACATAATCCAAGAATTTACCCTTCATACATGAAAGAGAAATTAAGGCATTGCAAGATAAACAAAATCAAGACAACTAAGACAAGTCATCAAAGTACCAAAGTACCAAATGAAGTTTTAGAAGCCTAAGGTAAATGTTACCAGATGACCACTCAGACTTACAGGAAGAAACAAAAATGGAAAATGTGTGGATAAAAACAAACAAACAAATTTGTACACACATGCATATCTGTGCTTCTTTTCCCTTTTGTTAATTTCCTTGAAAGAACGTATTTGAGAAAAATTTATAATACTGTATTATTGAGTTGATAATATTTATTGATGCCATACAAATGACAACAATAACATTAAGGATGAGGGGCAGAGACGTGAAAACTTAGCATTGCAAGTTTATAATATTTTATCTGAAGTAATTCAGTGTGAACTCTAAGTAGATTGGGGTAAATTAAATGTATACATACTATGTCGTTACCTCTAGAATGACCACTTAAGAATGCAATAATTAGCTTGATATAGGTAGACAGCCAAGAGAAGAATTAACACAAAATACAAAAAATATTCAATTAACACAAAAGAAGACAGAAAAGGAAGAACAAAAAGACAGATCAGGCAAAACAAAGAAAATGGTAGGCCTAGTGTCAACTATTTCAATAACTGCACCCAATTTAAATTAATCAAATATTCCAACCAAAATGCATGACTGTTAGACTCAATTAAAAAGGAGAACCAATTCTATGCTGTCTGTAAGAGGTGCTCTTTAACTGTATAGGAATGAATAGACCCGGTGTGGTGGCTCATACCTGTAATCCTAGCATTAGGGAGGCCCAGGCAGGAAGAGCTCAAGAGAGCAAGAGTGAGACCCCATTTCTACTAAAATCAGAAAAAACTACCCAGATGTTGTGCTGGGTACCTGTAGTCCCAGCTATCTCAGGGGGCTGGGGAAGAGGATCACTTGAGCCCAAGAGTTTTAGTTTGCTGTGAGCTGACATCATAGTACTCTACCAAGCATGACAGATATTGACAGCAGACAAAGTAGACTTCCAGGTGAGGTGTATTATTGGACACACCTTATAATGGCAAATGGGTAAAATACATCAGAAAAATATAATAATTATAAATCTATTGGTGTCTAACATAGTTTCCATATGGTCAAATACAAATTGACAGAGGAAAATACAAATCAATAATAACAGAGTCTTAAACATAATTCTCAGGAATTGATAGACTAGTTAGACCAAAAAAAAAAAAAAAAGAAAAGAAAAGAAAAGAAAAAAATCACTGAGGGTCTGGAAGAGCTAAGCCATAGTATCAATCACTTTTACCTAGTTGTGACTTATAGAACACTATGCGCAATAAAAAGAAAATATACATTCTTTAAATTTGTGTATTAGTTTGACAAAGGACCATTTGCTGACTAAAACAAGTCTCAATATATTTTTGAAAATTGTGAAATCACAAAATACTTTTTCTGACTACAATGAAATTTAATTAAAACTCAACAACAGGGTGGCACCTGTGGCTTAGTGAGTAGGGTACCAGCCCCATAGACTGAGGGTTCTGGCCAAACTGCAAGAAAAAATAGCCAGGTGTTGTGGTGGGCACCTGTAGTCCCAGCTACTTGGGAGGCTGAGGCAAGAAAATTGCCTAAGCCCAAGAGCTGGAGGTTATTGTGAGCTGTGATGCCATGGCACTCTACCTAGGGTGACATAGTGAGACTCTTGTCTCAAAAAGAAGAAAAAAAAAAACTCAACAACAATAAAATTTTAAGAAAACTGCAAATATTAGGAACTTAAAACTTCATGGCACAAAGTAGAAATTATGAGGAAAATTAAAAAAAACATTTTAAGCTAAATAATAATAAGACACAATGTATCCAAATTTGCAGACTGCAGCAAATATATTGATATTTCTTAGGGGGTAGTTGATAGGTTTAGATGCTTATGATAGAAAAGTAGGAAAATATAAAGTCAATAATTGAAGTTTCTGTTTAGGAAGCTAGAAAAAGGGCAATTTTTATGCAACTCTTTTTTTCTTTCTTTCCTTTCCATTTCCTTCCCCCCCCCCTTTTTTTTCTTGCTTTCTTTCTTGTTTGCTTTCCTGCTTTATATTGTTGTTGTTGATGTGGCAGCGTCGTCTAATAATACCAGGCTGAAACACTTTATAAGAAGGAAACTACAAATAAATGTCCCTTAAGAATATAGACACAAAAATTCCTTAGCAAAACATTCCAAATCAAAAGAAAATGTAAAAGGAGAAAACATCCTGAACAAATGGGATTTAAATCCTCCTTAAACATTTAATAATCCATCAGTGTAATTCATGTATTAAATGAAAGTCAGTATTTCAACATGAATAATTATTTTAAAAGCCTTTGACAAATTTCAACACCCACTTATAATGAAAACTCTAATACTAGAGAACCTTCTCACAGTGATAAAGAATACCTATTTTAAAAACCTACAGAAAATCACATCATAATACCTGGTAAAAAACTGAATTCCTTCTTCTGAGATGAGAAACAAGCAGGGAAGTTCACTTTCATTACTTTAATTTAGCACTGTACTTGAGCACCTAGACATTGCAATAAGGAATGAAAAGATATATAAGTAATAATTACATGTGTTAATCCCCATTGTCATATGAGATCTTCAGTTATTCCACATACTCCCCAAAAGTTCCTATCTTCAATCTGTTTTGTTTTTGCGATTCTGAAGGTTGTATAGTGGTATCTCATTGTGATGCCTAGTGCTTTTGAACATCTCTTCATGTGCTTATTATTCATGCATGAGAGTGTGTGTGTGTGTGTGTGTGTATTGAAAAGAAAGAAACAGAAATCTTTATTCAATGGTTCTGTGATCATACACATAGAAAGTCCTAAGAATATTACCAGAACAATGAATTTAGTAAAATCAAAGGATTCAAAGTAAATACAAACAATGTGCTGGCTATGAATAATTGAAAAGTGAAATAAAACTTGCAGTTCCATTTTACTATAGCACTCAATATATAAAATTATCAGGGATAGGGCAGCACCTGTGGCTCAAAGGAGTAGGGCGCTGGCCCCTTATGCCAGAGGTGACAGGTTCAAACCCTGCCCTGGCCAAAATAAATAAATAATTAGGGATAAACTTACATATATAGAGCATTTCATTCTTAAGCTTCCATAAACACTTTTTGCATATTAATTATAGTAGCTTTAGGGAATTGTTTATTTGTAATAATTCTAGTATGAAGGCTATGTCCTCTTCATCACCTTATGACCAGCTAGCCAGATGCCTAGCATGGAACCTGGCTAACTGAATTAATAAATACCTATATGTGGTTAGCTTAAAAACACAATGTATGTATGTGAACATTTTGAAAATAAACAAAATGTGGAGAATACATGCATATCTCATCCATAGGTCATTTCTCTGTCAATATTTTAGATTGTTTCCTTTGAACCTTTTATCTTTTCTGAAGACTTTTGGACTTTTTCTTAACATGTAGTCACATGACAGTTTTTGTACAATAATAGTCAAACTTCTACCCTGTTCATGTCAACATTACCACCAGTTAAATCCAGTTAAAATCTGTTGCTTTGATTGTCTGAAACAAAATAAAATGTAGTGAGCTCTTAGGAGGTAGCCCCAGCATAAACACTCTGAGTTGGGGTCTCCATGCAGTCACTGGGCTGGCTCCCCCACCTCGGCACCTGTCTCCACATTCACGTTTTCTATATTAACACAAAGGGATTTCTCCCAGGTAATCTTTTTTTTTTTAATTTTTATTAAATCATAATTGTGTACATTGGTGCAATCATGGGGCACAATGTGCTGACTTCATATACAATCTGAAATATTTTCATTGAACTATTTAACATAGCCTTCATGGCCTTTTAATCACTATATGAA
>CAUYON010089234.1:0-21896 GCA_963573935.1 Arctocebus calabarensis | reverse complement strand
TCTTAGCAGGGTACTGGCGAAACTTATTAAAGGTAGAGTATTAATGTCTTTATATAGTCATCAAGGAAATGCCATGAAGGCTATCTGTAACAGTACGATCAAAATATTTCTGAATGTATATGAATTGTGCCCTGTGATTGCGCCAATGTACATAATTATGATTCAATAAAATTATTAAAAAAAAAAAAAAGTGAAGGGGGGAACCCGCATACGCGGAAAGCAGCGCTGACGTCACAGAGCCCGTGACCTCACGCCCCTCCGCCCCTGGGGAGCGCCCCACGGCCATCTGAGGGGCGAGCAGCAGCCCGCCTCTGGCTCCGACCCAACAGCACGAACATCTGTGCTCCAGAGCCAGGGTAAATATTAGCGCAAACCGGGAGGTTGGAAATGAGCAGCTTGGGCGTTTGGGTGAAGACAGAGTGGGGAAGGCTCTGTGAGATGATGAGGGCGTTTCAGTCTCCTTAGTCCCCCTTCGGGCACTCTGCAGGCGCCTCACTGGACCAAGGGCAGAGTGATAGCCCAGTTTCGTTGCTTATCCCTGATCCGCCAAAGACTAGCAACATGCTTTTTTTATGTTTAGCCTATTGAAACTCTTAACTTACCTTAAAAGGCAAATTATTCTATTAAATATTAATATAAAACCCACTGAATTATTAGAACATTGAAGTCATTTCTAAACGTTGCCTTTCACGAGGTCAAATGAAGAACTTTAGTTCCTTAATAATATTTAGGATTAATAGTTATTAGAAACAACTAATGGTAACAATTAGAACTGAAGTGATTGACTCTTCTGGATTTTATGTTACCTATTTTTAATCCAGGATTAAAAATTTAAAGAGAAAGATATGGCACCCCCTCACCACCTCCATTGAGTTAATGCTCACAGTATAGAGCCGTGCTTGTAGAAAGGATCTTGTAGAGTATATAGGTTAGGCGGGGGAGCGTTGCTCACGCGTCTAGTCCTAGCACTCTGAGAGGATGAGGAAGGAGAATTGCTTAAGATCAGGAGGTGGAGACCAGCCTGAACAAGAGCAGCTCTACTAAAAATACAGAGATTAACAGGAATTTGGGGTGAGTGTCTATAGTCCCAGCCACTTGGGAGGCTGAGGAAGGAGGATTGCTTGAACCCAGGACTGAGGTTGCTATGAGCTAAACTTACAGCATGGTACTCTTGCCTGGGGAACAGAGTGAGAGTGTGTCAAAAACAAAGAAAAAGTGGATAGGTTGAACTCCTAGATAAAAGATTGGGAGTCTGTAAAATATGCTGTGATTTTTCCAGGTAAATTAGCCAACCAGTAATTATTGAACTTCTTCAAAAACGTTAAGAACTCCACTTTTTTCCGTTAGTGTTTAAAGGAAATATCAACACATTGAAAGACAATCTGATCTCAGAAGGAGATTATGGTCTTAATGATAGAATCAAAGTAATACAGTGAAGTATAAAGTGCTAAACAGTTGAGTAAAATTTTAAGTCTCTAACATGAAATTAAGGATTCTATCTATGATGTTATTCTTTATATCTTCATTTTGAATAGTCACTGTTCTCCAATTTTAGGTTTACGAACCTATACACCATGATCCTCCTATAAGCCCTTTAGGAGAACCAGGATGACCTGGTTTTGTTCTAGAAATAAATAATATTATATAAGTAATTTGCATTTTTGTGACCTTGAAACAGTTATGCTAAAACCACATGTAACGTAAAAATGAGAAATGGATGGCTATTTGAGTATGCAGGATATATGTCCATATCAATGAACTTACTACTCTTAATGGATAGTTAAACATTAACAGGAATTATTGAAATTAACAATATAGGGTCTCCAGTGGGCTACAACAATGATTTTATCTCACTTGAAACTATGTTATTGTCCATAAGAATTGACTTTGAAGTCATAATTGGATGAAGACTAGTTTCTATGAGCTATACTTAACAGCATGGTACTCTTGCCTGGGGAACAGAGTGAGAGTGTATCAAAAACAAACAGAAAGTGGATAATTTAGCTAACAATTTAACCATTGGCATAGGTTAATTAACTGTTCTAAGCCTTAATTTTTCCATCTGTGAAATACATACTATAGTCATACCCAATATTAATATATCATATCTTACCATGAACCATCAATAAATGTTTGCTCCTCTCCCTTTTATGGGCACATCATTAGGGACACAGGGAAATACATGAATCAAGTATCAATTATCTACCATTTACAAATTAGCAAAGCCTGAAACGTATTGCAGAAAGAAAATTGTTTGGAATTCTCTCTTTAAGAATTTGAGATTGCCAATCTCACACAAAGGAAAAGAATCAAGGCAGCATCTTTTAATTTAAAAAGGGAATAATTTATGATGAATGACAAGAAGATGAGTGCTTCCTAAACTGGGTGGTCTTGTTGCCTCATCTAGAGCAACGGTTCTCAACCTGTGGGTTTTGACCCACAGGAACTGTATTAAAGGTCCACGGCATTAGGAAGGTTGAGAACCACTGTTCTAGAGGACGTGGGTTTTTTTGGCATATTGAGAAAGAACAACACGGGCAATCAAATGCTGAGTGTCTTTTCATTTTTTACAAAGATAATGAAAATATTGAACAACCTTTGTACCAAATCATGGATTGAGAAAACTTGAACAGGCTGTATTTTCAACACATTAATGGCATTTTTATTTTTCTATACAGGGAAATTTGAAAACATACACAAATAAAAGGAAGAAAAGAAACATAACTTAAAATTGTTGCCTTAGACAAAAAAAAAAAACCCTAATAAAATGTTTGTACATTTATGTCTATCCAGTCACCTTGAAATCTTGATTATAGCCTGGCATAAACAAAAGTGAAGATAGTTCTACTTTCCATGGAGAATAGCAAATCAAGAGATAGTACATACTGAAAATAAACTTTACAAAAAAATTGAGATGAATAATGGAAGCCAGTGAAGGAATCTATTTCCTCCACATTATTTTTTGATAGTTTAAGGGCAACATACCTAGCAAAAAGAAGGAGGAGTAAATCCTTAACCTTACAAGATGCATCTCAAGGGCATTTCTCAAATTCTTAAGGTTTTGTTTTTTTTTTTCTCTGTCAGAAGCAAGATTGGTTTTACTATGATCTACTGGCACCACATGGCAATTATCCTTTTGCCACATTATTAATGAGTTTGGGAATCACAGTTCCTTTGTGATAACCAAAACCATTACAATGCTTTTTTCCTCCATTCATCAGAAATCTTTGTATTAAATACTACTTGTTCCAATGCAGATCTTTTTTTTATTTTTGACTTAGTTTCCATCCATGGCTCTACTACCACTGCTGCTGTTTCTGGTTACCACACTGCTTCCATCTTTACCCACTGAAGGAAAGGTAAGGTTAAAATGAAAATCTCTCAGAGCTATTCCAAAAACTTTGGGGATGGCAAGCTATTTCAAGAGTGTGGTATGTCACAGAACTCTCATTGTCACTTAACACTAACACAGTTCTTGTGATCAAAGGCTAAGGCTGTGCTCTGTCTATGTACATGTACAGTAGCAACCAGCCATGTGTGGCTATCGAACATCTGAAATGAGGCTTGAACAAACCTTTTATATTGAATACATGATGAAATGATAATATTTTTGATACTTAGTTAAATAATGTATTAGGTTCTGGGCGGCACCTGTGGCTCAGAGGAGTAAGGCACTGCCCCATATGCCAGAGGTGGCGGGTTCAAACCCAGCCCCAGCCAAAAACTGCAAATAATAGTAGTAATAATAATAATAATGTATTAGGTTCTTATAGCTCTTTTAACAAATTACCATAAGCTTGGTGGTTTTAAAACAGCAGAAATGTATTCTCTCTCAGGCATGGTAGTCTGAAATCAAGGCACCTGCAGAGCTGCCCTCTCTCTGGAGGATCTACGAGGAATCCATTCTATGCCTTTCTTCAGGGGTCTGATGGCTGCTGCCAAAGCCTAGTGTTCCTTGGCTTGTGGCTGCATCACTGCTGTATCTCTCTGCTTCAGTTGTTATCTTCTCCTCTCCGTGTGTCTCTTTTAACTACGCTCATCATTAGATTCAGGACCCACTTGGATAATGTAGAATAATCTCACCTTGACATAATCTTTAATTATGAAATTTTTTTTTCCAAACAAGAACAAGTTCTAAGGATTAGGATGTATCTTTTTAGGCACAACCACTTAACTCATTACAAATAAAATATATTATGTAAATCAATACTATCTGTTTATTTGTTTATTTTTTTCATCTGTTTGTTGTTACTACCTTTGGGGTCTTAGCCATACATTTTTTACCTAAGCCAATGTCTAAATGAGTTTTTCTATGTTTTCTTCTACAGTTTTTTTTTTAATTTTCACTTCACTTTTACTAGCAATGAAATAAATAAAACACTACCACGGTCAAGTATTTTAGCGTATTTAAAGTCAGTTTCCTCATTTGTCAATCCAAGAAAATAATAATACCTGCCTGAAGTAGTTATGAAATGTATAATGTTTGAAAAATGTGTTTGGCAAATGGTGTAAGCACTGGAATAACTATTATTTTTTGTTGGTATTACTGTTACTAATTTTGTAGAAATCAAAAGGTACAGATATATAAAATGGTAAGCAGTAGTTATGGTGAGACAAACTAGTGAATACAAAAAAGCATGTACCTGCCTCTCCATGCTTTATAAAGGAAGATTTCTCAACATTCTACTTCCAAAAGCAGCCATCAATTTATCCGTCCTCTTTATAACCTTGGCTGGAGCTTGACCTCTGGTTTTAGAGAACATTCCATTGTGTTCTTTCTTGTGTTTCATAAGACATAAATTAAAATATGCCTAAGGCCTACAATAAGCTGTGTGCACAGGTGTTTCTATGTGCATAAGTACAGATACATGTACCTATTAACCATGTATGTTAAGATGGCCCATTGCTCATGTTGTGTGCCATATATTGGTCATTATGTTACTGGCAAGTAAAAAGAAATCACCCCCTTTAAAGAAGAGAAGCACATTAACTCTTCAAACTACTAGGAAATGCATTTAGTAAATTACCTCCTCCAGTTGCTTTAATGGTGCTTTAGTCTTCCCACACTAATGCATCTGTGAACAGTAAGTAGTTTTCTGCTACCTCTCCAAAAGAAGTAGGATATTTCTAACATAAAGAGACTTGGGAAGGGAGCAAGAAGTTTAGAGGTTTTTTTCCTTTATATATATATATTTTATACATGTGTTCATTAGGTTTCCACTTTTTGCCTTCACAGAATTCAAAAGGCTTAAAATTTAATAACAATAACAATGTATAAGATAAGGACTAGAAACAAAAACCTCGTAAAGAATGAACAAAGATAAATACATTGAGAAAAGAAATCAGACAATTGCTGCATCGAAATTCTTCTAGAGTTATTAAGGTTTCATGCCTTACATTAACGTTTTTTATTCATCTTGAATGAATTCAAGATGAATTTGTATATGGCAAGAGATAGGAGTCCTATTTCCTTCTGTATATGGTTTTTCATTTTTCTCAGCACCATTTATGAAATAGGGATTCATGTCCCAGATGTATGTTATTGTCTGCTTTTTCAAAGATCAATTGGGGCAGGCACAGTGGCTCACTAGCCTTCTGGAAGGCCGGGGTAGGTGGATCACTTGAGCTCAGGAGTTGGAGATCAGCCTGAGCAAGAGTGAGACCCCATCTCTTCTGAAAATAGAAAAAAACTAACCAGGTGTCATGGGAGGCGCCTGTATTCTCCCGTATTCAGGAGGCTGAGGCCAGAGGATCACTTGAGCCCAAGAGTTTCAGGTTGCTATGAGCTATGCATTCTACCCGGGACAACAGAGTGAGACAAACAAAAACAACAACAACGACAACAAAACTCCAGACATCAGTGACTGTAGGTTTTATTTCTGGGTTCTCTGTTCACCTATATCTCTACTTCTATACCACTATCACACTATTTTGCTTACTGATGAATTTTCCCATATAAGTTAGTTATTGCTTTTATCTTGTAGATTCTAGAATTTTATCCTTCATTTTACTTAAGATTGTTTTGGCCAGATTACTGATTATGTGTAATTTTTTTAAATATTGAAAACTTCTGTATTTTTTTAAAGCCATAAGTCATTTAAGGGCAAAGAACAAAGTACAGGAATACTTAATGTCATATATGACAGATTCATTTCTTAAGTTCTGTTATACCCTTTATTAAATCCTCTATCTCTTTAGTGAGTTTTTCACATTTTTCATTCAGTTCCTAAATATTTGATATATAAAGATGATTTGATATATAAAGAGTACATTAATCAATAAAAGACAAGCCCAGAACAGAAATAGGCAAAGACAAAAACAGTCAAATCATATGTAATATACACAAATGGCCAATAAACAAATAGAAACTTCCAGGTTTGTCAACAATTAAATATGGGTTGTTTGCCTTTGAAATTAGCTAAAAATGTTTTCAATTAGAATAGCAGTGTTTGCAAAGGAAGACAAAGGAACACTTGATCAAGGTTTGTGTGAATATAAATTAGCATTAATATACTGGAGGTAACTTAGTAGCATATATTTTATGGTTAGATAAATAAAGATATTCTTTGATTTAGTAATTCTCTCATGTCTTAGAGATGTCCTGTGTGTTATGAATCTTCCTGGTATTGAAGAACCATTTCGTCCCTGGATATATGAACCTCTGAATATCAGGAAAGTTCTCCTCAATAATTCACTCAAATAGGTTTTCCCATATTTTTCTTCTTTTCCCTCTAGGATATCTATAATTCATATTTTGATTCCTTTTGCATAGTCCCATATTTCTATTTGTGACTGTTCTTTTTTATTCTTTTTCCTACATCATTGACTAAGTTAGTACAAAAGACTTCTATTCAAGCTCTGAGATTCTTTTTTCTGTTTGGTCTAGTCCATTGTCAAAGCTTTCACTGTATTTTTTAATCCCCTAAATGATTCATTTCTTTAAGTTCCCTTTATTAAATCCTCTATCTCTTTAGTGAGTTTTTCATATTTTTCATTCAGTTCCTAAATATTTTTCTTTTTTTACTTTGTTAGTTTTCAACTTTCTCTTCAAATATATTCATCTTGCTTGCCATTCATATTCTGAAATCTATTTCTGAGATTTGTGGTTGGGTCCATTGCTGTGGAAGTGTACGTACTGTGAATCTTTGCAGGTTTGAACTAGCTTGTTCTTTCAAGTTGCCTGAGTTCTTTTTGCTGGTTTCTTCTCATCTGGAACCTCTTCTCTCAGTTTAGGGCTGATAGGTTTGTGGCGCACCTGTTCTCCGTTGCTAGGCACTCTACTACTTAATGAGAAGAGGAGAAATCCCTGGATAAAACTTTTGTGTCCTACTCCAGAAGATTTACCTGGCAGGAGATGGGTGGATGCATGGCGAGCCTGTAAATAACTGTTCTTCTGTCTCATCCCCTTTCCCTGTGGTTGTCACAGTCCAACTGGCACTGAGAGATATTTGTTCAAATTGGTGGATTAGTCTCCAGGCCACTGTTGAAAGCTGAGGCAGGAGGTTCGGCGCCTGTGGCTCAACGGGCTAAGGCGCCAGCCACGTACACCTGAGCTGTCGGGTTCAAATCCAGCCCCGGGCCCGCCAAACAACAATGACGGCTACAACCAAAAAAAAAAAAATGGCTGGGCGTTGTGGCGGGCACCTGTAGTCCCAGCTACTTGGGAGGCAGAGGCAGGAGACTCGCTTGAGCCCAAGAATTGAAGGTTGCTGTGAGCTGTGTTGCCATGGCACTCTATCCAGGGTGACAGCTTGAGGCTCTGTCTAGAAAGAAAGAGAGAGAGAGAGAGAGAGAGAAGGAAGGAAGGAAGGAAGGAAGGAAGGAAGGAAGGAAGGAAGGAAGGAAGGAAGGAAGGAAGAAAGGAAGGGAAGCAAGCTGAGGCAGGGGATGGGATAAATCCCTCTTCATGAAGGTGGGTTATGGGATGTTGCTGGGCTCCTGAGCATATCATGGGACTTCACCTAGAAGTGTGACAGATTGCAGGACCTTGGTGGATACCTGGGCATGTCAGGGGACCTCGCCCAGTGCCTAGCTGGGATGTGGACCTTTGTGGGTGCTGTGTGGATTGAGGACCTTGACAGGCACCTGGACAGGTCAAGGGACCTTAATCAGCTCCTGGGCAGTTTGTAGTTCTTGGCAGGTGCCTGGGAACATGCAGGAGCACAGTCAGTGGTGGAGCAGGTGACTTGGTTCAAACCCACCAGGTGCCTGAATGAGTCACGAGACTTCAGGGAGTCGCAGACAGTGTCCGCCTCCTGGCCAGCTGGCCTCTGGATGTGGGGAGCTTCATTCAGGCTTTGCTGTTTATCCTCACACATTCCTTTACCTCTGGGCACAGTGGACAAGCTAGGACTCTTCAGCTGGTGAACCCTGACACTGGGTTCAAATCTCATCTGACATTAAGAAATACAAGTAATTAGGGTGGTGCCTGTGGCTCAAAGGTGTAGCGTACCAGCCCCATATGCCGAAGATGGCGGGTTCAAACCCAGCCCTGGCCAAAAGAAAAAAACTGCAAAAAAAAAAAAAAAAAAAAAACAAAAACAAAAAAGAAAAGAAATACAAGTAATTGTGTTATCATAATCATATTATTAATGTAGAGATCATTTTAGGAAATCATTCAAATAATTTGCCATTTTTTTCTCTTTCTTTCCCCAAAACATTTTTTTCAAAGCCTTTTCCAATCCACTTTAACCTCTCTGGCTTATCTCCTGGTCTTCATTTAAAAAATTATTAAAAAGTGAAATTTCATTTAATGTTTCATACCACAAAATGCTTACTGATTAGATGCTCTACATATGCTCTGCCTAATATAATTTTCTGAGCTTTGTCAGGGATGCCTAGAAAATACTATTGATCTTTCAAAATCCTAGTCCAGAATCATCTTTTGTGAATCCTTGCACGACTGCAAACAAGAATTGATCTTTTCATCCTCTGTATTTTATGGTTTCTCCCTATCAGTTTATCATATGGTTTTGTAATTATTTATGTCTACCCTAACATCCCTCTACTATAAATTTTTAAAGAAAGACACATATGTTTTTTATTTCAAAACACTTTTAAGACTTTTAATCATGTCATGAAAGCTTTATTAGTCCTCATAAAAAATACAGCTCTTTTTCTGTAGAAATTTTATCTATAAAACAAGAAGAGGTGGGAATGAAGAAACAATTGTCTTTTTGCTCAGAAATCTAACTTTTATGTGTTTTGAAATGAAACTACTTTAAGCAGATTTTTATTTGAATAGGAAATAACTAGGGACACTATAATATGATATACTTTGATGTAATGCAGAGATTGGCGATAATTAGACTGCAAGGGCATTCCTTCCAACTTAGGACTCAGTTGTGCCAGATCTATTGGTACAATGGCATTTACTAATAGTCCTTATCATTAGGAAGTAAAAGCAGAAGGGGGAAGTAGAAAATAGTGGATAATGACATAAAATGTGGTCAGACCTCTGTTGGCAGTACTGTGAGAGCATTAAGGGAACTCAATGTGGGAGATGTGGAGGGTAACTTACCCCCAGGTGTCAGATGAAATCTGTAAGAGGCCCTGTCCTTTCAGACTTACATGAAAAATCTTATTCATTAATATCAAACTCTTGTGTGAATTTAAACTTTAAATTTTAAAGCATCAAAATACTTAGACCTTGAACCAAATATTTACTCTTCTTCCCCAGGGTTACCCCCCCTACAGACATACAGACACGATCACAGCCACAAAAATAAACTGAAAATATCAGCACTTGATTTAAAACCTTATCAGTTACATTGCTGTTACTAAAAGGAATACACTCAATAATAGTTCATTCCCTAGATGCATTTGCTCCCTCAAACGTGCCTTAAGGATTTTCTTAGTACTACAAAGCTGTTTTTTGAGCCACTTCATACAATCTGTTACATAATAAGTATAATGGTTTTCCTACATTACTGAATGTGAGACACACTTAGACTGGGCCTGAACATTCTTTCCTTAAAACACTTTTAGAGAAACTTCCTTTTAATGTCTAGGATTAATTAATTTTCTTCACTCATACCTCACCTGGTTACAGCCTGATCAAATGTGAATAAATATGTGTTAAAGTTCCACTTATGTATCTTTGTGGTTATAAAATATTATCCATCATATATTAAATGTTGCCTTGAAATCAAAAACTGTTATTAGTGGCCTCAGAACTGTTTTCAATTTGGCATGAATTACTCCCAATTCTGAAAGCATCAATCTACCACTTTCCTGTTTAAAAGTCATAGCTTTGGCTCAAATTCATTGGCAATGATTAACAGGTAATATTTGCCTTTTAACATTTATGCAATAAGTAAATACTAAGCATTGTTTAAAGAGTTCTTTGTTCTCTTGAATTAACTTTTCACTATTACGTGTAATTTCCACTTATGTTAAAAATAATTCTAATTTTATTTTCTTTTAGGATCCAGCTTTTACTGCTTTATTAACCACCCAATCACAAGTACAAAGAGATATCGTAGCTAAACACAATGAACTCAGGAAAGCAGTGTCTCCACCTGCCAGCAACATGCTAAAGATGGTAAGAGGCAGCCATGTAAACAAACAGGCATAAACCAGCCCTGGAAGGAGCAAGCAGCTGGCCACTGTATCACTTAAGAAGTTTGCTGTTTATAAAATCCTGCCTCTATTTTCCTATTTTATTTAAACTGTTACATAAAGAGTAGTACTTACTGTATATGTTATTTTTGGACCTTTTCCTTTTTTTATTATTATATGTACTAATAACATATCTTTATAGGGTACATGTGATATTTTGATATAGGCATAAAATGTGAGTAATCAAATAAGGGTAATTAGGGTATCCATCACCTCAAGACATTTATCCTTTTTATGTGTTGGGAAAATTCCAATTCTACTCTTTTAAAGTATACACTAACTTATTGTTGATTATAGTCACTATATAATTACAGGGCTATTAAGTTGGGTGGGAAGGCAGATTTAGAAGCCAAATCTTTGGCATCCAACGTGAAGCCATTACATTTTTTTGTTCTCTATCTTTCCTAGTAGAAAATCAAGAAATCTCTATTACTTCAGGATCAATGTCAGTTAATGTAAACAAAAGCCCACTTCCCAGGGCACAGTCCCTAAAAGCCAGGACTCTCCAAAATGAAAACAGCAGACTACAAATGAAATTGAGAATAACCAAGGCCAGCGTATTACTATTAAAATATAAATAGGATACTTTACACGCTTATCAATACTTAGAGTAGCACTGTTACTAAAAATCCTAAGTGTGTCTGCTGAGCCATTATGAATAGCCACATATTATTATTGTCGGAGAAATTTTGCTCTTTAAGGATACCTATGAACTTTTCATCATAGGAAACTGGCTCTGGGAGAGATGAAAACACATCAAAAACAAACAAACAAAAAGACATTTGTAACTGTAATAATTAGATAATGTGTCTGCAGAGGTTTTAAAGTAGTGCAAATCAATCTACCAATCGGAATGTAAAATGCATGCTTCACTGGTGGAATCATTAAGTGTATTTTGTTTTCTTGTGACATTTAGGAATGGAACGTAGAAGCAGCAACAAATGCTCAAAAGTGGGCAAATAAGTGCACTTTAGAACACAGCGATGCAGAGGAACGAAAAACCAGTATGTAAATTAGTAAATAAAAAAAATAAAGTGATAATGGCCAATTGCAGGACATTGCAATGAGAAGACTGAGAAAAAAAAAATTGCTTTCACTGCTATCTTTTTAAACCGAGGGATAATTACAGTAAGAATAATTATGTGCTTGCTAATTGATTATCTTATGAAAATCATTTCTCATACAATATCATTTTCTTCTCTCAACCAGCTCATAAGTATAAAGCAGCTCACATGGCATCCTTTCTCTATGCTTTTCTTTTGGCAGTTTTAAAGATATTAGAAAGCTAGGATTTGAAAGGAAAGTGACTTATCCAAGAAAACAACTCGTAATAATGTCATAATAGAAATTTTTAAACAGGCTTTCTGATTTCTAACTCTCTGCCCTTTATGTGATATTATGTAGCTGTCTGATGTTTTAAAATCTATATTTTGTATGCATAAAATATATCTAATTTTATCTTTAGTTATTCCTGAGCAATACTAAAAATATTTAACTTTTTTAATCATCATAAAAATTATATTCCGAATTCACATAAAAATAATATTTTGAGTATGTGGATTAATTGTAAAATGTTTTATATGATGTAGTCAAGGATTTTGGTTTAAACTAGGTGCCACAGGTTATGTAAAACTATAGTAGATTCAAAAATAAGTTATAAAAAATTATAAAACCTTTGAGGAATTAAAATTTATATGCATGAACTTTACAAAAAAAATCACATATTAACTTATCAAAAATGACATACATTTAAGGTAAGCCCAATTTGAAAGTAGTATATAATATACATATTATTTCCATCAAACTATTTTTTATATATATTGTTGATGCTATAGTAATAATGAAATTATAAAGAGAGGTGACTACATTCCTTTGAATATTGAAACGAATAGTCTTGAAGATTCAAGACCATTTCTGTCTTCTCTATGAAATTAGATACACAGGAATATCTTACACTAGCTTAAAGCAGCATTTTAAACCACTAAAATGTAAATATTAAGTGGAAGCTTACAAAAAAAAGGGACATGTTACTAGACTATCAGATATATCCTGCCTGACTCTCCGAGGAGAATTTGGGTTTTGATATTCTGATTTCCTGGTGAAGGAAAGAATCACAGCATTGTTAAACTGTCATCCATGCTTGTGTCGGTTGTCTCTGACCTGGTACTCTTAAAAACTGCCAAAGAAGCTGGTTTTTTTGGAACTTCACACAAAATCATAAACATTTATCCAGGGTCCTACCCCTACAAAGTCTCTAGTGAGGGTTATAAGAGCAAGAGAGAAAGTCTGAGGGTTGACCACTGCCATTACAATTTCATAACATAAGTTTGAGCACACGAGGCATACACATGTAAAGAATTTAGCAAATAGGGCAGTGCCTATGGCTTAGTGAGTAGGGCGCCGACCTGTGTACCGAAGGTGGCAGGTTTGAACCCCACCCTAGGCGTTGTGGTGGGCGCCTGTAGTCCCAGCAACTTGGGAGGCTGAGGCAAGAGAATCGCCTAAGCTCAAAAGCTGGAGGTTGTTATGAGCCGTGACACCACAGCACACTACTGAGGGCAATAAAGTGAGACTGTCTCAAAAAAAAAAAAAAAGAAATTTAGCAAATGAATGCATTTCATTTTTGGCAATTCAGAGGAAGAAAAATTTTTAAATCACTTCTGGCCACACTGTATCATGCCTGTTCTCTCATCACTTTGGGAGGCCAAGGCAAGAGGCTCACTTGACACCAGATGTTTGAGACCAGCCTGGGCAACATAACAAGACCTCATCTCTACAAAAACTTTTTAAAGTTAACTGAGTGTTGTTTATGAGGCTAAAGCAGGGTTACTGGAACTCATGCATTGAGGTGCAGTGAACTGTGTTTGAACCACTGCGCTCCAGCCTAGGTGACAGAGCAAGACTCAAAAAAAAAAAGAGTGGAGTCTTAAGCTTATCAAATTTCTGCATGTTTAGGCAGCCACAGTGTGATAAGCCACTCTGTGTTATAATCAGTATTAAAGCTTATTAGGAACTGAGGTACCCTCCTTATGTTTTCAGCAACACTTAGCAACTATGTGCCCATTGTTTGAAAGTCAATCTATTTTGCCATTTTATGTTTTATTATTTTCCTTATGAATGATCTGTTTCTCCTTAGGTACAAAATGCGGTGAGAATCTCTATATGTCCAGTGACCCTACTAATTGGTCAAATGCAATCCAAAATTGGTATGATGAAAGCCAAGATTTTGAGTATGGTGTAGGACAAAAATATCCCAATAGAGCTGTTGGACATTATACCCAGGTAAGAGAAAGGAATGAAACTAGCTCTGCCACAGTAACTCTAACATAGAAAGCTGCTCCAAATTAGAACCAACTCCCAGTTGTCAATTTGAGGGAACAACCTAAAACTGGTATGATATTGTCTTGATGTTTGGCTGGTAGGCAATTTAGCTACAACTGTCATTTTTGTCCAGGGTCTACAAAACTCTTCGTAGGGAAGCATAATCTATATTGTTCCTCCAATATAAATGGATCAAGTAGTGAATACATATGAAAATTTAATATTTTAACAGATTATGCCTTGGTTCAGTAAATATTTTATAAGGTAAGGTATATGCCTATAAGCTACAACAGCAACATTTTCACTTTTATATTTGCAGCTTTTTAAGAAGTATTTTTCCTCTTTTCTAATGTCCTCTCCTGTTTGTTTCCTTATAAACTTATAGCTTGTGTGGTACTCGTCTTTCCGTGTTGGATGTGGAATCGCCTACTGCCCCAATCAGGAGTCTCTAAAATACTACTATGTTTGTCATTATTGTCCTGCGTAAGTATAACCCTTAGAATTTAAGGCCAGTGATTCCACATGCAATTTATTGTTTAAAAATTCTCGTGTATTAAATAAACCAGAAGAAAAAGCACGCATCAGTAAACTGGCAGAATAAATGTCTGGAAATATGTTCAACTTCTCAGAAAAAGAAACCAGCTTCTTGGATTCACATATAAAGTCTGTTATCTTTTTTTCTAATTTATAAACTAATGCCTTTTCTCTCACTTGGCCTTCCCTGAACTCAAGTTAACCATGAGCAGGTGGAGTGTGGAGTATGCATTTCTCTAGATTTGGTATCATCAGTTCATGCTATTTTCACACTCTAGGAATGTAGTAGCTTTCGGTTAAGCAAAGAAGTGCTGCTGAAATTGCAAACGGGAAGATATACTGTGATTTTAGCCATCTGCTCAAATGTTTCTGCTCTTAATTATCTTTGTAAAAAGCATATATTATTACCATTGCAAATGATTCCTATTTATTCATTTGAGTCTCAGAAAGTTGTAAGGAAATCTTTCAGAATACAGAGAAAAGTAATAACTTCAGTCTTTGCTTCTCAGAATTTTTCATGTAAAACTCTCACAACTATCTTGTAAGTTCTTTAACTGTAGCAGAAAATATGCCCCTTGATCAAATAATATGTTTAAAGTTATCATTAAAAGTCTTACGGATATATTAAAGACATTTATAACACATTTTGTTAGGTTTTAAATTTTTTAATGTTTGAAATTCTTTACCCTAAGAGGGTGGGGAACATGCAAATCAAAAAAACATATTACAGGATGTATTTTGAAACAGTAGACAGCCTAAGCAGTGTAGCATTCCAGTTTGCTAAGTCTTATCTTGAAAACAGGAAACAATGTGTAAATAGAGAATATTGAAAGGCCCTGAAATAAGGCACCCAAACATACTCTTTGGCCCTCAGAGAAGGGCAACTGAGGCCAGTTATTAAAATAGCAATTGGAATGAATAATGAGGAAAAGAGAGAACCCCAGGACAATTTTTTTTTTCGCAGTTTTTGACTGGGGCCAGGTTCAAACCCACCACCCTCAGTATATGGGGCTTGCACCCTACTCTTTGAGCGACAAGTGCTGCCCAGGAAACTTTCTATTTCACAAATTTGCCAGTGCTCACACACATACAGTATAGCTGTACTCTGTACAAGAAAACTGAACCACATTGCCATAGATCCTTGTCCATTTAGTACTATGAGATTTGAACTCCCTTATATTTTAAAATGAATTAAACATGAGTAGGTTAATGATTATTAATGAATAATAGGTTAATCCCTATAAAAAGATCCCTATATCCTGGATATTGGCATATATCTTTTTTTTCTAAATAGCATTCCTTTTTATTCATGCCATGCCTAGAAACTCACAAACCTTCCTCAGCCCATCCCCCCAAAATACCTGCATGACATTAACTACTTAAAAGTTACTGCTTCCATCTAGACGAAAATGAAAATATATGGTGGAACAATATTTTCTACAATTCACAGTGGAGAAATTATGGTATTTCTTTATCTTTCAAACATAAAATGAGATTGTAACAATGCACATTCATTTTTCTACTGCAACTCACTGCTTCTACAATCTTCTTCTTCATCTATGGAGGATATGTTTTATCCTTAGTTAATCAGCATCTTGGGATACACTGCCTTAGCAATTTGATGGAGTCTGCTAAAAGGTGGAGTGTTGAATCATTGAAATATACCTTTGAAAACTCTGGACTTTAATTATTTCAGTTCAATTACTCAACTTATGGAATTATGGTCATGGAGATGGGTTAATATGCGAAACATTTTCTCTGAATTATGTATTGGGAATTTTAATTTTTTCAGTTTTGTTGACATACTAAAAACATTGAATAACCATGTATGTATATTTGGTGACTGATGCTGCACTTAGAGTATAAAGTGAACAGCAAAGTGAAAAATATTTTGACATTGTGTATTTCCAATTTCAGTGGTAATAATTTGTCTAAAAAGAATACCCCTTACCAGCAAGGAACACCTTGTGCCAGTTGTCCTGATAACTGTGACAAAGGACTATGCAGTAAGTTTGGAATGATTGTAATAAGGAGTTGATACTTTCTTTGCATTTTTAAATAAGTCTCTTAAAGTAAACAGTTTAAGTAATGTACTTACCCAAAAGCAAAAAAAGAAAAATACTCCATGTGTTTAAATAAACATTTTACATACTTCAGTAACCTACATATCATTTGTAATGAATGAAAAGAATATTACTAGTAACATAATGGAGGAAGCACCATCACTGCCTTTTTGTTTCTATGGAGAACCATTAATATTGATCATACACCTCTCTGATAAATAGTTCATTTCTTTCAACTTGTTATCATTATACCAAAAGTGGTATTTTAAAAGATTCAAGATGTATAAATCTCAGGGTGTATGACCACATTATGATATGTATGACCACAGGCACACCAGATATTACTGTTTATTTGTGCTGAGTTCACCAGGCTGATTTTTTCATTTCTTCTCTATAATATAATAAGACTGACTAGCCCCATAATTTGATAGTAGCTTTGGGCACATTTTACCAACAAAACTTAATCTAAGAGGGTTATTTGGAAAGTATCGACCCATGTAATATGAAAAGTAAAGACAGATATGGCTGGATACTTTGCAGATAGCCCTTATATATACACTGTTTGCTCACAGAATCCACAAACATACTGTTGCAAAGAGGAGAGAATGAAAAGTCATGTAGCATATTTTTAAAATTTTCATGAATAAAAGCAAATATAGCTTTTAGTTTTATGTAGGTGGAATGGTTTTGTTAAATTATGCTGAATGATAGGGTCGACCCATTCACTGTAATTTTTACCTTTGAAATATGTTCAAATTTACTTAGAAATTCTTCTCACAATTGCGTAGTTTTAATAAAGAATATTGATAATGTCAGAGCTATAAATCAACTAATAACAATTTGAATATTTATAAATATGCTGAATGCCATTTGCTAAGAGGTTTGATATTTATCCTGTTAGCAATGAACACTGATTGGAAGATTTTAAATAAAAGAGTGAAAAGAACACTCATGTTGTATAAAGAACTTTTTGGCAATAGTATATGAAAACAATCAAATGGAAACCATCTATAAAAGTTTTTAAAAAACATTGATTTAAAAGAAAAACAGGTGTGAGACAGAGCAACATATTAGAATAGGACCCTTTAATGATCATCTCTACAGGGAAATGTCAATTTGAACAACTTAAACATGAAAGAATATAAAACTTCCCAAGACCTATGGATACCAGGTAATAAATCACAGTACCTGGTTTGAGCACACTAATAAGAAGAGATGGGAGCCTCAGGCAGCATTGGGAGAGATAATGTCCACCTGGGACTTTATTGGAACCTAATGCCAGGACCTCCATAGTAAAGCACAGCATTAGGTGAACCTGAAGACCCTGACTTCAGGCATTGGCCTTATATGGAGTTTCTGAATTCACTCCAGCATATAAAAGGGAAATTCACCATTCTAATGGGATGGATTTGTGTCCTGGCCAATATCACCACTATCTGACTGTGGCTACTTTGAACTCAGAGTGAATTTTGGCAGTAGGCAGGTGGTAAACACCACAGGCCTTGGACAAGCTCTGTTACTGCAGTGCTCTAGAGGTCTGGAGTTCCTGCATCAGTTGACACCCACACTGGGTCACAAAATTGCCTGCATCATCTCACCCCCTCACCCCAAGCAACACAATTGAGTGAGTCACCATTCTCTTAAGGGAAGGAGAGAAAAATGTAAGGGGGACTTTCCTTTACTATCTTGTACTCAGCCTGCCAAAAAAAAAAAAAAAAGCACCAGGAAGAACCCCATGGCACCAGAATTCATAATGGCATAGAGCATAGAGGTACAGATAAAGCCTCTAGACCTGCCCCAGCATCAAATGGGACATCTGTCATCCAAGTAGAACAGAGTAAGTCCCAACCCATATTACCACTGGCCCACTAAAGTGGCCTGAGACCCTAAGTAAATTTTAGAAGCAGGCAGTCCATAACAGTTTGAGGCCTTGTATAAGCCCAGGTGCTGTACTATTCTGGGAGGTCCCAGGCTTCAGATGCAACAAAGCACAGCATCACCTGCAGTGACCACAGAATTGCTCCTGTCCTCACACCCTAAACCAAGTTTGTGGAAAACCAGGCATAAGGATACTGTCTAGTATCCTAGGGAACACAACTCCAGGCTTAGAGAATTCAACAGCCAGCCTCCTTTGAATTACTCGTATGCTGTCTTAAGAAAGATAAGTAAAACTATCCCAGAAGGTGAAGACTAGAATAATGTCCTATTTGTTCAATGCCTAGATATTGAGATACATTCACAAGCTTGAAGATTATAGAGGGAAATAAATTAAATTAACAAATTAAATAAAGACCAATGACCAACTCTGGAAAGATGTAGATGTGTGGTCTCTAAGAAAGGGAATTCAAAATAGCTGTTTAGAGGATATTTATAAAGCATTAAAAACATTCAGAAGTATATCAGATGAATATTAAAAGGATTTTGAAATAATAAAAATAATTGAATTTTGGAGGTGAAAAAGATATTGAGCTAATTAAAAAATGCATTAGAAGGTTCAACAGTAGGAATGATCAAGCAGAATAAAGAATCAATAAGCTCAAAGACCAGCTATATAAAATTACACAGAGGAAAAAAAGGAAAAAGAATTAAAAGGAATTTAAAAAATGAGATCTATGGAAATAGCATAAAAAAAATGTAAGTCATTGACATTTAAAAGGAAGTAGATACTGAGAAAGAGGTAGAAAGCTTATTCAAAGAAATAGTAACAGAAACCTTTTCAAATCTGGAGAAAGATATAATAAATACCCAGATGCAAGAAGGTTAAAAGTCACCATGTCACTCAAATAAGACTATCTAAAGGATTATAAGACTCACACTCTCAAAAGCTCCATGATAAGGAGAGGGCCCTAAAAGCAAGCAAAAAGAAGCAAATAACATAAGAGGGAGTTTCAATAAGCCTGATAGCAGACTTCTCAATAGAAACTGTGCAGGTCAGAAGAGAGTGGGATGACATACTCAGGTGCTAAGAAAAAAAATATCCACCAAAAATACTATACCCAGCAAAGCTATCCTTCAGAAGAAAAGGAGAGATACAGACTTTTCCAAACAAAACCTGGAGGCATTTATCAGACACCAGACTCACTTATAAAGAAATGCTAAAGGGAATTCTCTTCAGTCTGAAAGACAAGAATGCTAAAGTGTAACAAGAAAGTACCTGAAGATATAAAATTCACTGGTAAAAGTAACTATACAGACATGTATAGAATAATACTATAATCATTGTGTTTACACTAATATCTTTATCATAAAACTAAAAGATGAAACTATTTAAAAATAATAAAACATGCAGAAATTTGTTAAGAGGCAATATAAAAAGACATATATAGAAACACTCAAAATTCAAATGTTGGAGAAGAGATGAAATAAAAATGAAAGATTTTTATTTTATTCTTCTCTTTGTAGTCAATGTTAAATTGTCATCACTTTTTAAAAACACATTACAATCATAAGGCATTTTCTAGAAGACTTAGAGTGAACCCAAAATAAAGACATATACTAAATACACTAAAAATAAAATTCATTGAATGAAAGCATACTACTGTAGAAAATCACTCAACCACAGAGGAAGAAATGATTCATAAAACAGCCAGAAAACAGGAAACAAAACAGCAGTAGTCCTTTCCTATCAATAATAACCTTGAATATAAATACATCAAATTTTCTAATTACCAAACATACAGCAGATTAATGTATTCCAAAAAAAAAAAAAATGGAAAGTATATACTGCCTATAAGATGCTCACTTTACCTATAAAGAAATGCATAGACTGAAAATGAAGGGATGGAAAAAGATCTTCCATACAAATGGAAACAAAAAAATTAGAAAACTTTAAAAAGGCAAGAATATCTATCTTTATATCAGATAAAATAAACTTAACATCTATAGTGGTTAAAAAAAACAAAGCAGGTTATTATGTATAATAAAGGAGTGAATACACAAGAGGATTTATCAGTTATAAATATATATGCATAAATGGTAGAGATTGACTACAATACAAAAATAGTAGGAGACTTTAACATTTGTCAGCAAGACATCTCGTTTAGAGAGAGAATCAATAAAAAAACATTGTAGTTAAACTGCTTTCTAGAGCAAATGGATCTAACAAACATTTACAGAACATTCCATCCAACAATTGCAGCATATACATGTTTTTCATCAGCACATGGACTATTCTCCAAAAAGACCATGATAGGCCACAAAGCAAATCTCAAAAAATTTTTAAAACTTGTAACAGGTATCCTTTGTGATCACAATAAGGTAAAACTAGAAATCAATAACAAGAACATTGACAACAGTGAAAATACATAAAAATTAAACAATAAAGCTCCTGAACAACCAGGGAGTCCTTGAAGAAACAGAGAAGGAAATAACAAAATGAAACAAAAGAAAAGAGAAATCCAGCATACCAAAACATGCATGACACACTAAAAGCAGTACTAAGAGGGAAATTTATAACAATAAACACCTACATCAAAAAAGTAGAAAGGTTTTAAGTGAGCAGCTAATAATGCCCCTCAAGAAACTTGAATGCAAGAGCAAACTAGATTTAGTAGAGAGAAAGAAATAACAAAGATATGAATAAAAATAAAATTGAGACTAAAATGATATAAAAGAAGTTGATTTTTTTGAAAAGATAAAATGACAAACCATTAGCTAGACTGAGGAAAAAAACAAAAAGACGCCCCCAAAATAAAATCAGGAGACATTACAACTGATACCACAAAAACACAAAGAATAATTAGAGACTATGATGAGCTACTGTGTGCCAGTAAATTAGACAACATAGAGAAAATGGATAAATTCCTAGACAAATGTCACCGACCAAGACTGAACCAAGAAGAAACAGAAAACTTGAATAGACCAGTATCAATTAATGAGATCGATTCCATATTAGAAAGGCTCCCAACAAAGAATTCACTGGTGAATTCTACCAAACTTTTACAGAAGAACTAATACCAATTCTTCTCAAACTATGAAGTGGAAGGAATTTTTCCAAACTCTCTTAAAAAGTCACTATCACCTTGAAATTAAAACCAGGCAAGGACACACACTAAGAAAAGAATGAACATACATGTGAAAATTTTCAATAAAATACTTAAAATCATCAAATAAATCCAACAGCACATTTAAAAGATTATATACCATTATCAAGAGGGATTTATCCTAGTGATCAAGGATGGTTCAACATAACACAAACCAATAAAACAATACATCACATCAAAAAACTAAGATAACAAAAACTATATTATCATCTCAATAGACTAGGACAAGCATTTGATAAAATTCAACTTCTTTTCATGATTAAAAACTCTGAACAACTTCGATAAACCAATCAAGAACATACCTTGGGGAAAGACT
>CAUYON010089233.1:0-21665 GCA_963573935.1 Arctocebus calabarensis | reverse complement strand
CTTTGTCTTCCATGTCAGAAATCCTTTCTTCTGCTTGCTCCATTCTGTTACTGAGGGATTCTACTGTATTTCTCAGATCTTTGAGGGCTGCAACTTCTTGTCTCAGTGTGTCAAAATCTTTGGTCATTTTGTCTTTGAATTCATTCCATTCTTGAGACATCTTTTGGTTCATCTTTTGGATTACTACCTGAAATTCTAATTCCATCTTTTCCTCCATTCCACTGATCTTATTTGCTATCCAGACTCTGAATTCGATTTCTGACATCTCAGTCATTTGATTATGTAAGGGATCTTGTGTTGTATCTATCTTGTCGTTCCTTGGGGAAGTTGATCTACTCTGATTATTCATATTGCCAGAGTTTTTATGTTGATTCCGCCTCATGATTATTTTTCACTGCTGCCTATGACTGTCCTCAGAGTTGGGGAGGTGTCTCTTCCAGACCAGACCCCAGCAGGATCACTCTGTTGTTGCTGGATCTTTGTAGGGAGTGACCCTGTGTAGCTCCTCTGGGACTGCCCCACCCAGGGAGTTCTGGCTGTGGGAGCAGCTCTGGAGTGTGGCTCACCTAGATCAAGCAGCAGGGCTTGGGATGGGGCACCCAGTGTCCTTTGCAAAGGGAGCCCATGCCTCCAGTAGTCTCCTCTGTTGGGAGGAGGGCTCCGGAGGGAGGGCGGATGGGCTGGGGCACAGATCGGAGCCAGGCGGGGTCCCAGCCGGTGGCAGGCTGAGGCTGGGGGAGCATAGACTGACACTGGGTAGGAGTCTCAGTGGATTTCCTGGCCACTGCTGGTGGGGGACCAAGGCCCAGTGGGGTGCCAATTGGGCCTGTGCGGAGGTCCCGGAGGAGAGGAGTTCCTGGCCGCTGTGGGAGGCAGGCCTGTGGCACAGATGGGGACAGGTGGGGCAGAGATCTGTGCATTGGAGTCCCAACAGAGTTCCTGGCCACTGCTGGCAGCCTGCCAAGGCTTGGAGGGGTGCCAATCAGGGCCATGCCCATCTGGTGGAGTTCCTGGCCTCGGGGTTGGTGGGGGATCGGTGGGGCCCTGGAATCTCTTACCTGGCAGGTGCCTGTTCTGGCAGGTAGGGAAGGTGGGCACTGCTCAAGTCCTCCTCCTTCAGTTTCAGCAGAGGTCAGGCTTCTAGTGCGTCAGGTAAGGGGGGTCCAGAAGGGTGTCCTGGACGTTCAGAATGGCAGAAAACTTCAGTTCAGTTTTTCTGCCTGAAGCTTGGTTTCTTGAGGTCGCTGCTTGCCTCAGAGGTGACCTGCAGTTATCACTTCTCTCTCTCTCAGCTGGGCTCCCAGTCTTCAGCTCAATTGGGCAGTTTCTGGAGGTTATCTTTCCTTTTGGACAGCAGCCTCTATTGGAAGCTGCTTCCAGTTGGCCATCTTGCCCCTCCCCCCCATATCAGTCATTTTAAAATGAGTCCATTAATTATGTAAATATGTAAAACAATCATAAAGTTAGTTTTTATGCACTGTACATGTCAAATTAGAAGAAAATACTTATGTTTTAAATGGAAGTGCTTAGGATGTAATTAGGTGCCCTGTGCTGCTTCCCACCTTCCAGAAAGGAAGAGGGCTGCCTATATGACAGTAGAAGATGCAAGATGTGATGGCATGATGCTTGGATCATTGACTCTGGGGAAAGAGAGCTGCTGTGTCATGAGCAGCACTGTGGAGAGGCCCACACAGTGAGGAACCGAGGCCTCCCACCTGTAGCCCTGTGTTTCACCATTTTGAAAGCAGACCCTTTTGCTCCAAACAAGCCTTCAAGATGACCACAGCCCCTACTGACTTCTGATGAACCTGGTTAGAGACCCAGGACAAGAGCATTAATCCAATTAAGATGCTCCCTATTTACTGTTTTTAAAAAAATATTTATATTTATTTATTTATTTATTTATTTATTTATTTATTTATTTATTTATTTAAAGACAGAGTCTCACTTTGTCATCCTTGGTAGAATGCCGTTGTGTCATAGCTTATAGTAACCTCAAACTCTTAGGCTGAAGCGATCCTCTTGCCTTGGCGTCTAAGTAGCTGGGACTATAAGTGCCCGCCACAACATCCAGCCATTTTTAGAGACAAGGATTTTGCTCTTGCTCAGGCTGGTCTCAAAATCCTGAGCTTAAGCATTCCCACTCACCTTAGCCTCCCAGAGTGCTAGGAATATAGGTTTGAGCCACCATGCCTGGCCCTATGGATGTGAGTTTTTTATGAATATTTTGATGCTTACTTGCTTTAATTTTTCATTTTCTACAGAAATGATCCTAGATTTTACAACCTTCTTTTTTTATGACATAGTAGGCCTTAAGTAGGTATTAAATAAATTTTAATTTTGAGAAGCTATATTCTACAGTGAGGAGAAATAATTTAATAGCTCAACCTTTTACATTATTATTTATAGCACTTTTAAAGTTATAGTAACAAGCTGCTGAATTTTAATAACAGTTAAAATTTGGTACTTATGACATTTTATAGCTAAAACTAATGATTGCTATAAAATAATTAGCCTACAGTTATTTAGTCATTTCTCTTTCTTTCTTTCTTTTTTTGAGAGAGAGGCTTACTATGTTGCCCTCAGTAGAGTGCTGTGGCATCACAACTCACAGAAACCTCAAACTCTTGGGCTTAAGCGAGTTTCTTGCTTTAGTCTCCCAAATAGTTGGGACTACAGGTGCCCTCCACAATGCCTGGCTATTTTTTGTTGCAGTCTTTGTTGTTGTTTAGCAGGCCTGGCCTAGGTTTGAACCTGCCAGCCTTGGTGTATGTGCCGGCGCTGTAACCACTGTGCTACGGGTGCCGAGCTTACTTAGTCATTTCTAATGTATTTCTGTGTAATATTTTAACTTCTTTGGATCATTTATGGTAAATAACTATTCGTTGTTACATCATGATTATGAACTTAGCAATGTCATTCTGATATTATGTACAATAAAATGAGAAATGCTATGAACTTAATATAAAAGATAACCAGTTCACTAATATCAAAAAAGGGTATTGTTACTAATTTTTTGATAATAACTGATTAGCCCATCCACTTGTGAGAGGAGCAATTCATTCATTTATAAACTCAGATTATTTTAGTGATTGCTGGGTCAGCAAGGTCTTCATCTTTTTTTTTTTTTTTTGAGACAGTCTCGTTTTGTCGCCCTTGGTGGAGTGCTGTAGCGTCATAGCTCACAGCAACCTCAAGCTCTTGGGCTCAAGCAAATTTTCTTGCCTCAGCCTCCCAAGTAGCTGGGACTACAGGTGCCTGCCATAATGCCCAGCTATTTTTAGAGACTGGGTCTGGCTCTTGCTCAGGCTGGTCTTGAACTCATCAGCTCAAGAAATCCATCTGCCTCTGCCTCCCAGAGTGCTAGGATTATAGGCATGAGCCACTGCACCCAGCCTCAAGGTCCCCATCCTTAATAAGTTAAAGTGGCATTGTTTATAGCTGCACCATTAGAACAAATTTACTTCCATTTGCTAGATACATTTTATGCTGCATGTATACATTTCTATCTTCAGAGGAAAAAAATGTAAAAAACATTCAAAGATAAATATCAAGGACTCAAGGATGTGTCTGTTGTGAATAGTGTGTGATGATCTCACAAAGTTGATAGCCTAAATGCATGTACATGGCAGCCCTGAGTGTGCAGCCTGAGAACAGGTGGACCTCACTATCTTTTGATTTGAGGGTGGAATAAGAATTACCAACAGGGTATTGCAGAGTCCTCCTGTGTTGGGGTTTAGAGCATAACTCTGGGGGTTATTTTCCTTCTCTCCCTAAGGCAGCTCCAAAGTCAGAAGGACCTGTTAGCCTTGCTTTAACCAAATTCTTTAATGGGACAACTTGAGTATCTTCACTAAGAAAACAAGGTAGTATAGACATCTGTGAGGCTCAGGGTATCCCAGTGAGAAACAGAGCTTTGAAGAGCTCAGCAAAGCACTTTGGGGAGACAGGCTCGGTGTCATGTACAGGGCTTGCTGCAGGCTGGCATAAGTACCACGAGCTGGCCCACTCTACAAGGAAGAGTCCTGGTGTGAGATGTTTGGGTAGGAAGGCAACAGCCTCGGGCGGGCCCTGGCATAGCCTTGCCAAATGAGTTATTTGGGAAAGCTGCTTCTGTGGATGAGTTCAGAGGTGAAGAGAAGGAGATATTATGAAGTATAAAGAATAGGCCTTCTCTTCTTTTTGTCTTTTTTCCTTGGGGCATTTTCGTGAAAGGAAATCCCCTGGGAAATGGAAATTTAGGTTACAGATTTCATGCAGCCTGAAGTAGAAACATCTTTTCCTAGAAGAAATTATCAGAGCTAGAACACATTCGGGAAGTGGTTTTCATACAAGTGAAGGTTTAAGTCTGGGGACTTTGGGGCATGGCATGGAAGAGCTGGGTGGCAGACACCCTCTAGAAGGAGTGTATGTGAGTGGTTCCTCATTGCAGAGAGCAATTCTAGAGGGAACTTTGTGGGAGCACTTCCTGGTCTGGAGAGGGCATGAAATGACAAGATAAATGTGTTGAGTGAATTAGCAACATTCAAAACCAAAAAGGAATTGATTAGATGGACACTTGTGATTGGGTTAAGATGGACTGGAACATATTGGGGTCACTTTTACCATTTTCCTACAACCCTGGGTATATTAGGTGACTGATGAAACTCATTCATGCATTTAGATATAGGCTTAATCGTGTCCTTTGACGGTAAGCAATAACTGGAAAATTGGATGGTATATCAGATGCTTGTTGTCTGCCACCTCCCTTCTCAGCCTCAACTCTGATTTCAATCATGGCCAGAACAAATGAGCTTTGACTCAGTTCTTGTTGACAGCATCTTCCCTTGAGCAATAACTATACGTACTGTTTATTTTCAGCTCATGGCTCCTCCAGTGCAATGGTATGGGATGATAGGGGGCATTTCCTCTGCACTCACAAATGCGAAACCTGCTATTAATAAATGCAAGGAGTCAGACTTCTTGAATCACCACATGGAAGGCTGCCTGCCCAAGGGGGACATTTGTGTGTGTGTGTGTTAGCCTATCTGATCAATTACTGTGCCCATATAACTCTGGTGGGAGTCACTCACATAACTAGGATTTGAATGGTGGCCCTTAAGAGTCATACAGCACATAGCTTGTATGGACGGGCAGTGTTCTACATGCTCCTCCAAGAGGGAAGCCAGAAACTCATTTTCCCACTATCCTTTGCAATTAGCTATGTGACCTAACCTCTTCCCTGCAGATGTACAGATGTGCCAGAGAGAGATGTTGATTGGGAAGAGAGCAGCGTGGAGGACATGCATCATTTTCTAGTAGTGATGATGGTAAAGGCATCCAGTTTCAGGGGCAGCAGTAATAGTAGTGTTGGCATCTCATGCACAGTATCAGTTGTGATTTGCAGAGTCTTTGCTGGTGGTGTTTTGTCTATAATTTAGGTCTCAGGTCTAACTCTGATCTTCCCACAAATTCTGCGATCTACCTAAGAGTTTATATTAAGTTAATTATTTGCTTAACTAATTAAATTGGTGTATCTATATACTTAGGATATAGGGTCAACATCTAAAATAGAAGCTCCACAGACAAGGTTGAAGTTTTTTTTTCTTTCATGTATCGGGTTGATATGGTGAACCCTCAGTGTTGGCAAATGGCTTGACTCACTCGTCCTAGACTGTTGCTATTATCTGCCAACATAGGTTTTTAAAAATTTTTTTTTATTAAATCATAGCTATGTACATTAATGCAGTCATGGGGCACAATGTGCTGGTTTTATATACAATTGGAAATATTTTCATCAAACTGGTTAACATAGTCTTTAAGGCATTTTCTTAATTATTGTGTTCAGACATTTATATTCTACATTTAGTAAGTTTCACCTACATCCTTCTAAGATGCACCGTAGGTGTGGACCCACCAATTACCCTCCCTCCATCTATACTCCCCCCTCCCATGCCCTCCCTTGCCCCTTTCCCCATATTCTTGTGCTGAAATTGGGTTGTAACTGCCAACATAGTTTATTAACATTCTGTCATTCCGCCTAGTCAAAAAAAGTGAGGGTATATGTCTTCCCTGTAAGAGAATGACCACAGTGTTGAACACATCACTGCCCTTCTCTTTCCAGAACATATGGCCAAATCTAACTGCAAAAGAATCTGGAAAATGTAGTCTTTGTTTTGGGTGGCAGTAGCTGAGCTAAAATCCGGGGATTTTATTATTATGGGAGAGAAAGAGAGAGTAAATCCTGGAGGGAAACTGTTTCTGCTATAAAGTGTGTTCCATTGTTTATAGTTGAGAATCTTTACGAGTTAAAGACCATTTAGGGAGTTTATTAAATTACAGAACTCATCTAAATTTTTAGAATTATTTTTCCTCTCTTTTTATTGTTATTTTTAGTGATCTGTCGTAATCAGAGAACCAGGCTAACTCAGAATACTTTATTTAGGATTATTAGTTCAGTTACTCTCATTTTCAACCACCCTCCTTATTTCTGCCTTACTAAGTATCTTGAATTGTAGCTCTGATGACCTTGCTATCTTCAATGCTCACAAATCTTCATTGGTTTTCTAATCCTTCCAGAAATAGCATATGCAAAGGGTTTCAAGCAGCGATGTCCAATAGGATCCAATAATCGATGTCCAATAGCGATGTCCAAAAATCTGCAGCCCGTAGGCCACGTGCAGATTATTTGAGGACTGTTTTGCTTATCTGTGGTGGCAGATATCATGAAAAGTATGCATGGACTTTTTCTTTTTGCTCATCAGCTTTTGTTAGTGTTTATGTATTTAATGTGTGGCCCAAGACAACTCTTCTTCTTCCAATGTGTGGCAGAAAATAAAAAAGATTGGACACCCATGAAGGTAAAAAAGAACATGAAAACAGGGGGAATGGCACAGTTTTCCGTGACTGCAGCCTCTGGTGTTGTGGAGACTGACGGGTGAAAGACGAGGCTAGAGAAGGAGCAGGACCTGCATGCCGTGATAAGGAGGTTGGACTTGTCATGGTGACATTTTAAGTAAAGATAAGACTTGGTTAGAATGCATTTTATAAAGGTCATTGTATTTGCATTTGTCTAGGTTCTTGCAAGAAATACAAGCTGGCTCTGGCTGATGAGGCAGAAAGAGATTTATTTATAATAATATTGGATCACAGAGTTATTAGGAACCTGGGATGAGACACAGTCTCCAAGAACAGTGTCCCGAACTACTTGGCAGAAGTGGCTTGCTGAGGAAACTGTCTTTCCACTGTCACTGTGGTCCTGGTGCACCAGCTGCTACAGTTTGTACTGTCGCAAGTCCGTGAGCTTCGACAGACCCCAGCACTGAAGGCATTTCTGCACCGAGAAATCTAGGCTTGCAGACACTGCCCTTCCTGAAGGATGGATACCTCTGCCACCAACAAGGATATTCTGCATGGAGCCAGTGTCCTCCAGATATCTGCTGCTGAGCCAGATTCCCACTTAGATGTTTGACTGGCGGAACTTAGGTTGCAACAGGCCTGCAAAGAAGTCTGGGAAAACAGTTTTTCAAGCCAACTCCCGAAACGTAGAAAAGACATTCTGAAAGTACTGGACAGCCAGAAAGGATGATAAATGTCCATACCAGTAACTTCTAGAAATACACTGGCTTTCTGGAAATACACTCTCTGGATGCAGACATTTCTTTTGGACTTAGGCAAGAGGGAGAAAGTGGCAATTCATTTTGCCAGATACAGGTAGGACTTGTCTTTCCAGTACTGCATTTGGATAGCAACCACATTTTCAACTTTAATTTTTTTGCCAACCATTATGCCAGATGCTTTTATCACACCTCTCCTTAACTCTTTGCACACCAGCTCCCCACTATTATACAGATGAGCAAACTGAAACTCAGAAAATTTGAATGACTTAAGAAGGCCAGGGACTTGGAAGTTATGGAGCCAGGATTCTATTCCTAACTCCAAGTCTTTCCCAAGGTTGCACATGAAGCCCTGGAATTTTCTAAAATTATGACAAGGTTTTAATACGTTCTATGAACTATTTCTTTTTTCTTTTATTTTTTATTATTTGGAATTCATTAAGGGTACAAAGAATTAGGTTACACTGATTGAATTTGTTATATAAAGTCCCTCTTATAATTGTGTCCCTTTCTCAAGAGGTGCCATATACCATGAGTCCTATCCCCCTCCCACCTCCCCTCTCCCCACTTGCTCATTCCCCCACCCTCCCCTCCTTGTATTAGATCATCTACTGCCTTCATATTAGAATTGAATACATTGGATTCTTGCTTCTCCATTCTTGTGATGCTTTACTAGGAATCATGTGTTCCACCTCCATCCAGGTTAATACAAAGGATGTAAAGCCTCCATCTTTTTTAATGGCGGAATAGTATTCCATGGTATACATATACCACAGCTTGTTAATCCATTCCTGGGTTGGTGTGCATTTAAGCCTTTTCCACATTTTGGTGATTGTAAATTGAGCTGTGATAAACAGTCTAGTACAAATGTCCTTATGAGAAAAGGATTTTTTTTTTCTTTTGGGTAGATGCCTACTAATGGCATTGCAGAATCAAATGGGAGGTCTAATGGTCTAATTTGAGTTCTTTGAAGATTCTCCATACTTCCTTCCAAAAAGGTTTGGAATTAGTTTGCAGTCCCACCAGCAGTGTAACGGTGTTCCCTTCTCTCCACATCCTTCCCTTCTCGCCAGCACCTCCAGCTTTGAGACTGTGATGTGGGCCATTCTCACTGGGGTTAGGTGATAACTCAGGGTAGTTTTGATTTGCATTTCTCTGATGATTAGAGACAATGGGCATTTTTTCATATGTTTGTTAGCCATTCATCTGTTTTCTTTAGAGAAGGTTTTATTCATCTCTCTTGCCCACTCATATATGGGATTGTCGGATCTTTTTTTGTTGATTAATTGGAGTTCTCTCAGATCCTAGTTATCAAGCTTTTATCTGACTCATAGTATGCAAACATCTTTTCCCTTTCTGAAGGTTGTCTTTTTGCTGTAGTTGTTGTTTCCTTAGCTGTAGAGAAACTATTCAGTTTAATTAAGTCCCATTTATTTATTTTTGTTGTTGTTGCAATTGCCAGGGAAGTCTTCATAAAATCTTTCCCCAGGCTGACATCTTCAAGTGTTTTCCCCACACTTCCTTCAAGTATTTTTTTTTTTTAGAGACAGAGTCTCACTTTGTCACCCTTGGTAGAGTACCATGGCGTCACAGCTCATAGAACCTCTAACTCTTGGGCTTAGGAAATTCTCTTGCCTCAGTGTCCTGAGTGCTGGGACTACAGGCGCCAGCTACAATGCCCGTTGATTTTTTTTTTTTTTTTTGAGACAGAGCCTTAAGCTGTCTCCCTGGATAGAGTGCTGTGGCATCACAGCTCACAACAACCTCCAAATCCTGGGCTCAAGCGAGTCTCCCGCCTCCACCTTCCAAGTACCTGGGACTACAGGCTCCTGCCACAACACCTGGCCATTTTTTGGTTGCAGCCATCATTGTTGTTTGGCGGGCCCAGGCTGGATTCAAACTCGCCAGCTCAGGTGTACGTGGCTGACGCCTTAGCCCGTTGAACCACAGGCGCCGAGCTGTTGCCCATTGATTTTTTGTTGCAGTTTGGCTGGGGCAGGGTTGGAACCCACCACCCTCGGTATGTGGGGCCGGTGCCCTACTCACTGAGCCATGGGTGTCACCATCTTCAAGGATTTTTATTGTTTCATGACTTAGATTTAAATCTTTTATCCATCTTGAGTCAATTTTTGTAAGTAGTGAGAGATACAGGTCTGGTTTCAGTCTTTTACATATGGTTGTCTGGTTTTCCTAGCACCATTTATTGCATAAGGATTCTTTTCCCTGGTTTGGTTTATCAAAGATCAGGTGGCTATAAGAGGTTAGTGTCATCTCATGGTTTTTTATTCAGTTCTAAATGTCAATGTCTCTATTTTTGTGCCAATACCCTGCTGTTTTGATCACTATGGCCTTGTAGTATAGCCAAAAGTCCGTTAGGGTGATACCCCAGCATTGTTTTTATTACTAAGAATTGCCTTGGCTACACAGGATTTCTTCTGGTTCTATACAAAACAAAAAAATTATTTTTTGTGAATCTTGAAAGTATGATGGTGTTTTAATGGGGATTGCATTGAATCTGTAGATTTCTTTGGAAAGTATAGACATTTTCACAATGTTGCTTCTTCCTAGCCATGAGCATGGTATGTTCTTCCATTTGTTAATATCTTCTCCTATTTCTTTTCTTAAGGTTTCATAATTTTCTTTGTAGAGGTCCTCCATCTCTTTTTGTTATGTGTATTTCTAGGTATTTCATTTTTCTTGAAGCTACTGTGAAAGGATGTGTCCTTGATTAGCTTCTCATCTTGCCTGTTATTGGTATATACAAAGTATACTGATTTGTGGACATTGATTTTATATCCTGAGACATTGCTGTATTTTTATTTTTTTATTTTTTGAGACAGAGTCTCACTTTGTTACCCTTGGTAGAGGGCTGTGGTGTCATAGCTCACAGCAACCTTAAACTCCTGGGCTTAAGCAATTCTCTTGCCTCAGCCTTCCAAGTACTGGGACTACAAGTATCTGCCACAACACTCGACTATTTTTAGAGATGAGGTCTTGCTCTGTCTCAGGCTGGTCTCAAATCTGTGAGCTCAGGCAATCCACCTGCCTTACCTCCCAAGTTCTGGGATTACAGGTGTGAGCCACTGCACCCGGCCTGACTGCTATATTTTTTGAACACTTCCAGGAGTCTTATGGTTGAATCTTTGGGGTTCTCTAAGTATAAGACCATATCGTCAGCAAAGATCGAGAGTGTGACCTCCTCTGTACCCAGTTAAATGCCCTTTATTTCCTTCTCTTGCCTGATTGTATTGGATAGAATTTTGCCTAATTGTATTGGCTAGAACTTCCAGAACTATGTCGAATAGTAGGGGTGATAGAGGAAAATCTTCTCCGGTTCCAGTTCTAAGTGGAAAAGCTCTCCATTTTACTCAATTCAGTGTAATATTAGCTATGGGTTTGTCGTAAATGGCTTTGATCAGATTCAGAAATGTTCCACCTATGCCTATATTCTAATTAGAAAAGGATGCTGAAATTTATTGAATGCTTTTTCTGCATCTATTGAGAGGATCATATGGTCTTTATTTTTGCTTCTGTTGATAAGGTGAATAACATTTATGGACTTGTTAAATATTAAATATTTAATATTTATTTAATATGTTAAACCAGACTTGCATCCCTGTAATGAAACCTACTTGATCCTATTTATTTCTTTATTGTTGGTAGCTGGGCATTCATGTATTTGGCTTGTAAGAAAATAATGCCTTTCTTTTTTAAGTGACTCATGCCTGTAATTCTAGCACTCAGGAATTTGAGACTAGCCTGAACAACAGTGAGACCCCCATCTCTAAAAAATAGCCTGACGTCTTGATGGGCACCTGTAGTCCCAGCTACTTGGGAGGTTGAGGCAAGAGAATTGCTTGAGCCAAGAGTTTAAGGCTGCTGTGAGTTATGATGCCACAGGACTCTATTGGGGGCAAGACAGTGCGACTTCGTCTCAAAAAAAAAAAAAAAGATTCCGTGTACTCACTTAAAAAAGAAAGACATTCTTTTCTTTTCTTTCTTTCTTTCTTTTTTGAAAGAGTCTCACTTTGTCACCCTCAGTAGAGCGCAGTGCTGTCATAGCTCACAGCAACCTTATTCTTGGGCTCAAGCAATTCTCTTGCCTCAGACTCCCAAGTCGCTGGGACTACAGGTGCCTGCCCCAGTGCCTGGCTATTCTTTTAGAGACAGGGTCTCACTCTTGCTCAGGCTGGTCTTGAACTTGTGAGCTCAAGTAATCTACACACTTTGGCCTCCCAGAGTGCTAGGATTACAGGCCTGAGCCACCACACCCGGCCGGAGGACGTGGAGTCTTATATTCATTCTATGAGTTTTTTAGTTATTCCAGGGTACCCAGGGACCTCCAGGTATGATCTTTTCTTAGAGCAGGTGTAAACCCACCAGCATTCCTAGAGCTGACTAAGCAGTGACTTCCAGGGTTGCTGTGGAATGTAGGCATAGCTCATGTGTTGGTGGTTACCGAACATTTTTTTTTTTTTTTTCAGTTTTTGGCCAGGCGCTGGGTTTGAACCTGCCACCTCCAGCATATGGGCCTGGCGCCCTCCTCCTTTGAGCCACAGGCGCTGCCGGTAACTGAACTTTTTAGGAGGCAAAATTGTGAAGGCAAAATGTGCATCTGGTGCCACACACTTTCCCACCTTCAAATATTTACTCAAGTTTGCTTGACACTCATATACTTATGAAAAATTATTATGATATAGTAAGTTTTTTATGATTACCTCAACTTATTCATTCTTTATCTTATATTTTGACATTTCTAATATTTTACTCTTGACTTGGTTTTTTTTAAGGGAAATCATAGTTATGGCATATGGCATGTCCCTTCACTTAATTTTTAAAATAATTTTGCCTGATCGTGAAATCTATTTTATCAAAGAAAGACTATTTTATCAAAAAAAAGTTTCTTCTTAGAATTGTTTGAATATGTTTGCATTATTATTGCCTAAAACACACACACACACACACACACACACACACACACGGTTCCTTAGTAATTAACACTACAATCTGTTTGTTTTCATCCTGATAATTTCTCTGAAGTTGAGTCCTGAAATCTCACTGCTGCCTCCAAGTGCTGACGTGTTCCCGTTCCAGGCACCTTCCCATTGCTTCACTTCAGAGTCAGCCAGTTCTCAGCAGGAGCCTGCAGATCCTGACTTCTCCAGTGTTACTGCTTTCGGGGTTTGAAGGCTGGAGAAAATGAGCATCCAATAATGCATCTTACCAATGTTAAAGTTAACGTGACAAGCACAAAATGCAGACTTTTTACAAAGAGTGCAAATGATGTCAGGCTGGAATATGTTTCACAGGCAGACTTTTTACAAAGAGTGCAAATGATGTCAGGCTGGAATATGTTTCACAGGCAAGGCTTCTCCAGTCCCTGGTGTCCTCACGGGACAGGTGCGAGGCTGAGTCACACGATCCTGCCAAACCAGGTTTGGGTCCTTCAAGTCAGGGGAAGCTCTGGGGGGGATTTACCAAGCCCTCTGTCACCCCAAGCAAGTCATCCTCAAAGTCTGGCACTGTCACCTCTTAGGATTGCAAACCATATCACTTGTATCTAAAATTTAGGTCCCAAGTACTATCTGATGCCACTTTGCTATGTTGTCTCAAAGATTAAATATTGGGAAATGGCTAGTCACTGCACACCTACAGCTACATGTGACTTACTCCACAATGGCTTGTCTGAGACATGGGAAATAATTACCAGGCCCATTAGGAAGCCAGCACGGTTGGCTTAACAGGACAGGCCCCACCCACACTCCTATTTCCTTTTGCAGCTTGACTCATCAACTCCTTTAATATTGAGCTAGGACCAGAACAAGGAGTCTGTTTTCCCCATATTATCATTCATTTTGCTGCTGCTCTCTCTGGATAAGAATAAAGATATCTGCCAAGGAAGATGGTGACTGTGTAACGGAACAGATGCAGCTTTGGGAGAATGTAGCATCCTGGTCTTTGGAGAGCTTGGCAGACCCCGTATACAATCTGCTGAATCTAAGGGTGTGTAGGAAAGAGTTAACAAGTAGGCCCAAACTGCTATCCCTGAAAAGGCCTGCCTTGCTAGGCCTGCCCTTGTGTAGTATCTGGGAACTAAGATTTCGGGAGGCTCCCCACTTTTTTTCTTTTTTTTTTTGAGACACAGTCTCATTCTGCTACTCAGAGTGCCACGGTGTAAGGATAACTCACAGCAACCTCAAACTCTTGGGCTCAGTGATCCTCCTGCCTCAGCCTCCTGAGTAGCTAGGACGACAGTGATGCTCCTGCCACAGCCTCCTGAGTAGCTAGGACTAAACGCACCCACCACAATGCTTGGCTAATTTTTCTAATTTTTAGTAGAGATGGCATCTTACTCTTGCTCAGGCTGGTCTCCCACTCCTAAGCTTACGTAATCTTCTTGCCTTGGCCTCCCAGAGTTCTAGGATTATAGGCATGAGCAACCGTGCTTGGCCGGATTCCCACTATTAATAGACAAATGAGGCTCAATGTGCCAAAGCTGTAAAAACAATATGGGTTATGCCAAACACTAGCAGTACTGAGTAGAAAGAGCAGATTCTTAGCAGGTGAACTGTGGGAGACGGAATGTTATGGATTTAAACCCTAATTTGACTTCATTTTAGATCGTATAGATAAGTGACTCAGATTATGGGACAATATTTTAGAGTAAGTACGTATCACACATTGTGCAGCTATCTCGGGCATAGACCTACCTCATATGCATGTTATGCAATGTGATTCCATGTATTTTCATTCACCCATATTTCCCCCTTAGGCTGATTTGAACGGTGTCTTCCCTATATTTCTGTTCTCTTGTAACCTCATAATATGATCTTAGAGTCTTTACAGATATAATTATTTAAAATGAAGAGAAACTGGGTTAGGATGAATCATAGTCCACGACTGGTGTCTTGAAAAGACAGAGATGCAGGCAGACGCAGAAAGGAGGCCGGGTGAAGGCGTGTAGAGAAAGGAGGCTGTGTGATGCCAGAGTCAGAGACTGGAGCAATGCATCTACAAGCCAAGGAACTCGAAGGATGACCAGCAACCACCAGAAGCTGGGAGAGAGGCCTGGGAAAGATCCTCCCTCAAAACCTCCAGAAGGAACTAACCCTGTGGCTGCCTTGGTTTCAGACTTCTAGCCTCTAGATGCAGGCGTCCTCAAACTTTTTAAACAATTCACTGTTGGAGGGCTGGACTATAGCTTAAAAAAAATTGTGAACAAATTCCTATGCACACTGCACATACCTTATTTTGAAGTAAAAAACAGAACAGGAACAAATACAATTCATACCGCCACCTGTGGCCCACAGGCCGTAGTTTAAGGACCCCTGCTAGAGCATGAATCAATTTCTGTGGTTTTAGGTCACCCAGTTTATAGTACTATGTGATAGCAGGACTAAAAAATTAATATACTACTTGAATTATGGAGCCTTTTAGATAACGAAAATACTTTTTTCCTTCTCCACATCTGGGAAACAGGCAAGTATTTCTGAATCACACTGGTGCAACCTTTACATTTTGTTTGTATGGCTTAACATAATATTCATACCTGTAAACACAGGCCTTTGTTCTTTTCTTTTTTTTGCTTTGCCTCTCTTCATTTTATTTTTTATTTTTTTATTTTTAATCATAATTGTGTACATTGGTGCAATCATGGGGGCACAATGTGCTGACTTCATATACAATCTGAAATATTTTCATTGAACTATTTAACAAAGCCTTCATGGCCTTTTAATCATTATATGAAGACATTTATATTCTACATTTAGTAATTTTCACTTGTACCCTTCTAAGATGCACCGTAAGTGTGATCCTGTCTTCATTTTATTTATTTTTCTTTTTTGAGACAGAGTCTCACTTTGTCATCCTCAGGAGAGGGCTGTGGTGTCATAGCCTTCAGCAACCTCAAACTCTTGGGTTCCAGTGATTCTCTTGTCTCAGCCTCTAGGTAGCTGGGAGAACAGGTGCCTGTTACTACATCTGGCTCCTTTTTAGAGATGGGGTCTCGCTCTTGCTCAGGCTGATCTCAAACTTGTGAGCTCAAGCAATTCACCTTCCTCGGCCTCCCAGAATGCTGGGATTACAGGTGTGAGCCACTGTGCCAGACCTCAGAGGCCTTCATTCTTACTCTTCCGCTCTTATCTCTAAATGAACATGTCTAGATGGTTTTCTTTAGCCAAATGAAGAGTTTGGAGATTAAAAAAAAATTACTCTACTCAAACCAGTTATCTTGTACAAATTTATTTGTATGGCTATTAGGTATTCATTTAAAAAAAATTTCTTCTTTGGAAGAAATGGTATAATACAAAACCAATAACTATATATTCACCAGAGTACATTGTAAGTATTTTCTCTTTTAGGAAGTCTGGGAAGCCATTAGTAGAGAGTGAGAGAAGAATCCCACAATGCTATCATAATAAGTATATCGGAATAAATTTCAATTTGTTCATACTCAGAGGTCCCTGACCAATGTGTGTACAGGGGAGAAAATAAAAGCATTATGTATTTTTACCCATTATAAAAAAAGTTTACTCAAGTTACTTAACCAATAAAACTGGTTAATCAAAAAGGTTTATTAAGTGCTTATTCTGTGCTTATGACAAGATAAAGATGATAATTATCAAAATGAGATCAAAAAATCCTGTTTCATCAATCTCCTACCTACTCTCCATCTTTCTCACCATTGGGTTGTTTCGAAACAAATCTCAGATGTTATCATTTCATCCATAACTATTTCACTATTCTCTAAAAGAAAAAGGACTCTTTAAAAAACACCCCATCAACACTGTTGTCATATATTAAAATTAACAATAATTCTTTACCATCATCAAATATCCAACCAGCATTCAAATTTCTTTGGCTGCCTCAGAATACTTTTCAAAGTTTGTTTGTTCAAGACAGTATGCAAATAAGCTGCATACATTGTATTTGATTGGCAGATTGCTTAAGTCTCTCTTAATTCTGAATTTTCTAATTCCTTAGGGTATTACAGGAAAGAAGAATTAAAGTAAGAATTAAGCTTCAGCTTATGGGTTTTACCATACATCTTAAAATACCACAGCAGAGCTTGTAGTTGAACGTGTTTTGATTCTTAAGCTTTTGAATATCCTGTTTTATTTTGTGGGGTTTTTTTTGTTGTTGTTGTTTGTTTTTTGAGACAGAGTCTCACTTTGTCACCTTGGTAGCGTGCCATGGCATCATAGCTCACAGCAACCTCAAACTTCCTCCAGAAGTTGAGGTGTTTTTTAAAGAGTCCTTTTTCTTTTAGAGAATAGTGAAATAGTTATGGATGAAATGATGATGCTTAATTCTTACTTTAATTCTTCTTTAGGGCACCTGTAACACCCTAAGGAATTAGAAAATTTAGAATTAAGAGAGACTTAAGCAATATGCCAAGGTGACAAAGTGAGACTCTGTCTCAAGCTATCCTCTTGCCTCAGCCTCCCAAGTAGCTGGAACTACAGGCACCTAGCACAACGCTGGGCTAGTTTTAGAGATGGGGTATCACTCTGGCTCAGGCTGGTCTCGAACTCCTGAGCTCAAGCAATCCACCCACCTGGGCCTCACATAGTGCTGGGACTGGAGGCATGAGCCACCGCACCAGGCCCTGAATGTCCTGTTTTTTAGAGATTCAGAGTATAACATTCATACCCTAGACAGCAGATGTGGAGGAATACCTGCTGAGCCATGTATGTTCTTGCTTCGGAGACATTCGACATATCTGGGAGCTGGGAGGAGCATCCGGGTGGGTGAGAGAACAACTCAGTTAGACAGTGACTGACTCCGCCTCCCCACCCCGACAAGACTACCAGTGGAGGGTGTGTGGAAACAGAATCCCTAAATATGTTTGGGGATCAGAGGTGTGGAAATAAAGATCAACCAAATGGGAAGAAGCAAAGGTGATCTATTCAGAGCCTGGGAGTCAGTCATCATGATTTCAGTTGGCCCACTCAGAGGCAGGCAAAGGAGAGGGGAAGCTTTAGAGTGAACCTGAGGAGGCTCTGGGTGTGTGCTGATCGAGACTGTTGGCGCTGGGAAGCTGGTGGGGGCCAACTAGAAATGGGGCCTCCTGCGCAGTTGGTTCAGGGGGCACATATGTCTCCTCTGGTTGGTACAGAGTTGAAAGGAAGGGCAACAATTATGGAAGCTGTCAGTTATTAATCAAGTCCAGGTTGTTTGGGGCCAATTTTTAAAGAAGTTATTGTTTGACTTTCTGGACTATTACGAGGCATGGTGGGGTGACCTACTGTAGCCTGGCTTCCCAGGCAGGCGTCTGTAGGGAAGGGGCTGTTTTTTTGCCAGGTTGTGGGGTAGAGTTCCTTTTTTGTATAGGGTCTGGCCATTTGTTGTTTATATATTCAGCCTCTTTGGAGGCAGAAAGGACACGGTGTTGGGCTGAGATGGGCTGAGTTCTCTTGCCAACCAGCTGTGACAGGGATGAGGCGGACACAGGAGAGGACCTAAGAAAACTCGCTGAGCGAGCTGCAAGGGAAACTATCCAAAAGTCCTGGGGTCAAAGGGAAACTATCCAAAAGTCCTGGGGTCTTTCCCAGAGCTGGGCCTTGGCCCAGCTATTTTTTAAGAGACAGGGTGTTGCTTTTGCTTAGGCTGGCCTCCAGCTCCTGAGCTCAAGCAATCCACCCACCACATCAGCCTCCCAGAGTGCTGGGATTACAGGCCTGAGCCATTGCCTCCGGCCAATTTCCCCCATCTTACATGGACACCAATAATACTGGATTAGAACTCAGCCTGGTGGCCTTACTTTAACTTAAGTCCCTCATTAAAGAGCCTCTCTCTCACCAGATAGAGTCACATTTGTAGGTCCTAGGCATTAGGATTTTGACACATAAGTTTTGAAGGGACAAATTTCAGTTCATAACTGTGGATATTTTCTTAAGACTGTGTATTCAGTGAGGGTTACTTTAGGTAACTGTAGGTAACATAACTCTTACATTGATTTAATTAGCACTGGTAAACTATAAGCAATTCTCTGGAAATGAATAATAGGGTAAGTTGCTACCACAAATTCTTGCTGTGTCTGGGAGGCCGAGGCAAGTGGGTTGCCTGAGCTCAAGGGTTCAAAATGACACCTTGTCTTTACTAAAAAGAAAAAAAGAAAAAGAAAAACCAGCTGGGCATTGTGACAGGTGCTTGTAGGAACTACTCAAGAGGCTGAGGCAAGGGGATTGGTTAAACCCGAGAGTTTGAGGGTGCTGTGAGCTCTGACACCATGGCACTCTGCCCAGGGCAACAAAGTGAGACTCTACCTCAAAAACAAACAAAACAAAACAAATTCTTTCTGTGATAGGATTCCTGGTTTTGCTCCTCTGTATGGTAGGTAACCTTATTTCCAAGGATCGTGTTGGGCCAGAGTCAAGCCACATATGCAACATGAGTAAGGTTTTATTAACTACTCTGTAAGGTGAAAATAAATGTTTCTTCAAGTTCTAGTATTTTTTTCCAACTTTGAAGACCACTACTTTATTGAAGTGCCTTTCTGTCCAAAAAGGTATGTTTAGAGAGAATGAAAGAGACCTGGTTATACTTGGTCGTTAAAAGAGCTGTTGTAGCTAAGGATAAGGAAAGTGTCCCTCCACCTGGGGTGGAAGAGTTATAATCATGGATTTGAAAGAGACATACAAAGTCAAAGGGGCACCCATGAAGAGCTTCAGACAGTAACATGATTAGCAAAGTGCACCCCAAATCCAAGAAACTTCCAATTCAAAAATAATACAGTACAGCCTTCATAGTTGACCACCTCCCTATACTGGCCACTTTTTAATGTTGATCTAGTTTTCATAGAATGAACATGTACCACATGTATGTATCAATACAGTAGGCCTAGTTCCTTATGTTGACCAGTTTGTCACAGTCCGTTGGGTGGTCAACTTACAGAGGTTCTACTGTATTCTCCTGCAAAAACTTGCACAGCTGAATGACCTAAGTTTGTTTATATTTGTATATCACTTTATTGATAACCAAATAGCACTCTTTTTGATGAAATAAAACATTTACCACAGGAACAAACTTTGAAATTTCAAATCTAAAATCAACAAGATAAAGATAATATTTTTCCAAGGTAACAATAGTTTTTGATATCATTTGGCATTAAGAGAGTATTAATAATTTTTTCAATTGCCTTTCCCCCCCATCTGTTTGAGGTTCTATGCAGTGAGGTGCTAACTCTGTTGTTTTGGTTATTGTCCTATAAAATAGGTTCATGAAACAGTTTTGAGTTTTGCGTTTTTATTTAATTCAGTAGTTCTCAAACTGTAAAGTGCATTGGAATCACTGGAGAGCTTATTGAAACACAGATTACTGGATCCCACTCCCATTTGGTTCAACAGATTAGGAGGTGGGGTGGGTGAGAACTCACATATTTGATAAGTTCCTAGGTGATGCTGCTATCTGGGGATCACATTTGAGAACAACTGTTCTAAGGCACTTGTCTGTTTCTCTTTATTTTTGGTATCTTTTAATCTAAATCTGAAGCAATTGGCAAAGCCTGAATGCATGCGATTTTGTACTCTTTTGTAGAATATTACTTTTGATTGACTTTCCACTAAGCTACGAATATACTGTCACAACTCTGACAAGTTACAAGATGTTTTCTTTTGTCTTGCTCTAAATTTCTCACAGTGGACTTTTAAACAATTTGTGTTGAGTAAAAAATACATATATATATATAAGTCAGCAGCTGTGTCTCGTGTATGGTTCAGGGAGTTATGGATAATATTAAGTTTAATATGCATTTCTGTATTGCCAGCTTATCAAATGGTGGGGGGCCAATAGTTGTTCCCTATTTAGTTAAAAACTGACATTTTAGTTTCTATATCTGTGCAGTAGATGTTGCTTTCTTTCTTTTTCTTTTTCTTTTTATCCTAACCACTACTAGAGCATCAGGGATAGATGTTGCTTCCTTAATGGTCATGCTATAATTTCTTATTCAAAAAGAATTGATAATATTATGTTTCTAAGTAGTATAAAGCTTATTAACCATCTGTTATATTTTTTCTTTGCTGTTGCATTAATATCCAATAAGATTTTCCCATTAGTATTGTGAATAATTTAAAAATTGAAACTTTGAGTGTTACTGTTAATCCCATGCAGCCCAAGAACTTTTTATTACCTTTCATTAATTCAAAGAGGACTTTTCACAGTGCCTTTATTAGTCTGGAAAATTCAGTTTTATAGCAATTGTAGATATAAAGGGACCACTAATTTGTTCAGAATTTAATTTCTTTAATATAGTGTCTGAATTACTTGGGATGGAATTTGGGGGCAAATCTCAAGAATTGGCACAGTAGACTTTTTAGATTAAAGGTATCATAGTATGAATGAAGTGGTATCTCACTGTGGTTTTGATGTGCATTTCCTTTATGATTGATGCTGTAGACGTCATGTAAGGATTTGTAAACCATTTTTGAATGTTATTTGTCTTTTTCGAGGCAGAGCCTCACTTTGTCACTCAGTTGAGGGCCATGTTGTCACAGCTCATGGCAACCTCAAACTCTTGGGCTCAAGTGATTCTTTTGCCTCAGCCTCCCAAGTAGGTGGGACTACGGGCACCCCCAACAATGCTCAGTTATTTTTAGAGATGAGGTCTTGCTCTGGCTCCCAGAGTGCTAGGATTACAGGAATGAGACACTGCACCCACCTGAATGTCCTTTAAAAAATTCTTAAATGGAGGGACCGTTTAAGATGGCAGACGAGTAACAGCTTCCTTGCGGCTGGGCACAGTGAGACTGGGGAGAGAGGACTTCAGGCATCTCTGCCAGGCAGGATCTGCCCAGAAACTTCCCTTTGGGGACACAGGGAGATAGCGCAGGCTTCTGGACACCCTGAGGAAGGCTAAAGCAGCTGAGATTGGAAATGTCATCAAGCCACACGCAATAAAGATGGTTCCAGTCCATGAACTCCTGTATCACTCTCCTCTGGAGAAACCCCAACTGCCCCCTTCTATCATTGCCTGATTCAGCAGGAAGCAGTTAGATCGAGTCTTCGCCCCTTTTCCCTAACAGCAGTTGGAGTTTCTACTCAGAGAGGGAGAATTGATGCAGGACAATTGGC
>CAUYON010089232.1:0-12132 GCA_963573935.1 Arctocebus calabarensis | reverse complement strand
GACTTAGGCAGGCTTTAGTGATATTGTAATGCTTATTTTAAAGGCTGTGTCTAAGATCACGGCCTGGGGTGTCAGGGGTCCTATTCCAAGTGCTTTAGCTTAAGTTCAATGTTGGGGTAACTTTGGTTAAAGAGATAAGTTATGAGAATGTTTTTCCCACTATTGTTTTAGGATTTTAATTAATATACTTAATGAAAGCCTCAGTAAGGCATTGGAAGAAAGTTGAGGATTCTTAGACTTATTTTGTATGACTTTCCTTAATTTATCATAATTGATAGTCTTTTTGGCGGAAGCTCTAAGTCTGCAAAGAATGCAGGTAATAAAAATATCTTTACTTCTTTTCCCACATTATTATTATAATTTAATTTAGTTGGGAGTTAGGGATTGCGATGTCATTTGTAGGATGTTCATTGTTTGACATATAAAATTGATCTGCTGCCTCTTTCACCCTCTTCCACACACGTTTGCGCTCATTACAGGTTAGGGTATTAGTTAAAATAATAAAAACATTATGTTAGTTAAGTTGATAGGGCATAGTCATAAATTGAAACTTTTGAATAAAATGAGAAGGATTAGAAGTAAAGGAACTTAGTCTAACTTTAAGGTGTGTGAGTTTAGCTGTGGGAAAGGAATAAACAGAAATTGCATCAGTTACTTCAGGAGCAGGGCTAGGAAGTGAAAGAGAGTTGAAGGTTTTTTTTTAATTTTGGAAACCGATGAGAATGGTATTGGGTGAGGGGACCAGAGGGAAGTTAAGAATAAGTAGTGGAAGTTACTGTAGAATTATATGGAGGAGCTGGAGGAAGAAGGGGGTAAAGAGGTCCAGAAGTGTTTCTTGGAGCAGCCAGAGGTAGACTGAGAGACAACAGGAAGGACGCTGAGGGTCAATTTGAGGGGAGGAGTTAGAAGACGAGTTTAGATTGGTTGCCGGGGAAGTAGGAGGAACAGAGGGTGGAGGCAATTGTGTGGTTGAGGGAAGAGCCAAATATGGTGGGGAGGTTTGAATAGGTTGTTCAGCGAGATGGAGAGTAGAAAGAATTCTTTGTTACGAGAATTTTGGAATTACTTGAACATAAATTAGGCTTGGTTTTAAGATAGGAGAAGTTCTGAACATAGGGGACCTCGCTCCATTTGCCAAGGCACTTATAATAGTTATATAAGTTTGGATTAAAGAAAAATTAAAAGAATTATAGCTGGACTACATACTTTGGTTATTTAGCTTGTAAAGTGGCCAAACTTGGGTAGAGAGTTTAGTTTTTTTGGTTTTTAAGTTTAATCCCAATTGTACCAGGAGGAGTAATAAGCACCCTAAGTGGGATAGAATAGCCTGCACCCATGGCGATTCATCATAGAAATAAAGTGTGAGCAAAATCACACAAGGACCAGGACAAAGGGGGGACATCTCTCCTTCTTTGTTGTGGCTGAGAAAATGAGGACACAATTTAGGATAGACGTCGCTAACCTAAATCTACACCAGACCCTTGGGACCGAGGAGACCTTAAGACTTGGCACCAGGAATTTTCCTGTGAAGCATGGAAATACTTAGGTAGGCCACACAGGTAAGGGGAATAGGGAACTTAAGCCTCAAGAAATGGGTGAATCGCCAGAAATGTAAGCAACCTATCCCACCATTAGTGAAAACTCACTCCTATAGGGATACTTACTGAGTTCAGAGGAGGTGGTGTAGAGTGCTGGTTATGGCACCTTGGTGGATGGACACAAGCTGATATGGTGGTGAGTGCCAAGAGTGCGAGAAGAAGATAGGGAGCTCAGGAGCATTCCCTAATTAGATCCTTCTTCTGACACCAGATAAAAGGGGAGCACTCTACTGGCATAAACCTCACAGAACACCAAGGCTTGTATGAAAGGTCTTTATTGGCGGGGGATGCTGCAGAGCAGTATTAATGAAGAGGGGAGAGAAAGAGAGACAAACAGGGTAAGATAGGAGAAGAGAGAAGGCAGAAAGAGAGAGAGACAAGACACACGTGGAGTGGGGGGGGAGAGAGAGAAAACAGAACAAAAGATGAGGGCACCCTATATAGGTACGGTTAGGGGAGATGATAGCATGGTAGAACAGCCAATAAGGTGTTACCACTCCGTGTGAAGAGCCATGGGGGTGGGCCATAAGTTTGAGCTTTTCAGTGGATAATTGTGATAGGGAGATGAAGTTTTGCAATTATCTAACATTCCGAATTCTTTCCCTTTTTGGAAATGTAAAAATGATAAAGAAACATGTTCTTCTGCAAGCATTTTCTATGAAACATTTGCCGTTAGTTCTTTGTGTCTACAAGGGACCTTCCAGAGATTATCAGCTATGGGTTAGTTCTGGCCAGAAAGACGCCCCATACCCAGTGCGTGGTGTCAAGGAAAACCTAAAATGGGATTGAATGGACTCCAAATTGTAACTCCAAAATCTCAAAGATTGCTTAGTCTTAAGCTTAAATATCTATGACAACAAAAGATTGCATACAATATTCATTCATACATCAAATAAACAGTTACTGTCTCAAGTACCAGAGGACATCCCTTCATTCACTAACTTATGGTCAAGTTGGGGAGAAAATATCTATTTTCCTTTCTGAAATTTTACTTCACAAATATCTTTCTTGAAAAAACTATTTTTTTGTTATGAAGCTAAATGGATCAGAATTTCTTTTTCCCCTAAAATTATTTCCCCTATTTCAATGTTGAAGTGTTCTGTCTTATTTCCTGAATTTTAGATAGCCTCTATTTTGTAAGGATCTTATAAAATCCATTCCCACGTCTTAATCCAAGTATAAGTCTTTATTTAATACTTGCTCCATGCTCAAAACTTTTCTCAGCATTGCTAAGTTAATGAGATAATCACATTCTGACTCCTGACTGACCAACCTATACTTAGCCATTGTGTAGTTTGAATTTTCTAGCATTTGTTCTTGAGGTTTCTGACAGATAGATGGTATCTCTCTCAAAACAGTTATTAGAATAATTTAGCTAAGAAAAAAGTAATTCTTGGATCAGCAGGTCTGTGCAGTATGGCTAATAGAAACAGAGTGACTAAAACAAGGAAGGGGACAGGACCTGAGGCGACTGGGCAGGACTGTGGTGTGGTGGTGATGGTTTCTACTGGAGATCATGGAGCTTCTCCTGCATTATATTTTGTTATTGACCTCTCAGCACACCTGTGAGGCCCTTTCTGTGTAATGTGCCCCCTACTCTAAGAAGATAGGACATCACCAAGTACATAGCAGAGGACAAAATCCACCCACTTAATTCATGGATTACTTATTTTAATTTCATCGATGTTGACATATTTTTTAAAAGAGTCTACAAGAAAATAAGTAGAAAAAAACATTATGGGTACGTTTATTTTTGATACCGTGCACTAATTTGAATAAAACATTGGTGACAGATAAGTTTTGGGGTTAGAACAGCATCACTCTTCATGACTGGCCCTAAGAATACCAGAGAGCCTTCCAGTCCTGGCAGCCCCTTAACAGCCAGCCTGAATGCATCTTTAGCATGCTCTAAACTCCCAATTGTGGATTAACTCCTGGTTATCCTGATGATTTGATTTTATTATATTATTGTCACAGAAGCTTCTGTTTCCCTAAAAGGTAGAAATTGTTGTAATTTGTTTTGAGCTAAGTGTTGATATTCTCTCTATGTCAGACACAAAGGAAAAGCAAGAGCTCACTAAGTTATGTTCAGTGATAAATTAGAAATGGAAGGAAGGGAACTTTTATTTTATTGTTAAAAACTGAACTCCATGGTACATGTGCTCTGGAAAAGAAACCATTTAAAGCATGACAAAGCAACGCAAATCCTTTGGCAGGGAACTCCTGATGATAAGGCAGTGGTTCTTTACTGAATTTACTGGTAAATTGCTGTTTTGCTTGTAGCTTCTGGGTTGCGCATTTCCAGCAGCCTTCCACCTGTTCTGCCCTAAGAGGACCACCCCCCACCCAGAAGGGCAGCAGCAGGAGGGAAGCACCAGTAACCCTGGCTACAGAAATCTCTATTGAACTGTCATCATGCACGAGGGAAGAGTGACCACAGCGATTCTCAGCACTCCTACTGCAGTGATTTAAGGCGTATTATCCACCTATGTTTCCACTTGTCTTGTTAAGTTTATGCAATTGGAAGGGTAAGTGTTTAATGTGATGATTGTAAGGCTAGAGTGGTCAGGTAATTTGTCTGAGATGTAAAAATCTAGTTGGTGTCAAGGCAGAACATAGAAGGCCTTAAATATGTTCAGGTGGAACCACAGCTGAAGTCACTATTGCCAATACAAGTGCAGTGCCAGCCCAGCCATGTCTGCATTTCGTTTCTTATTAAACTCTTTTGTTTCTACACAGGTTTTATGCAGGGTCGCCCCAGCAAGCGAGCACATGCTGCTCACTCAAGACATAGCCTTCCTCATTCCAGCATCCCCAGGAGAAGAGCAGCAGGCATTAGTGTGGCACACAAGCTCCCGGGAAGACAGGATCACACTCATCACCATCTGCCTGCATCTTTACATTTTTCTCCATCCAGGCCATGAACATCCCTACGCAATTCTGAGCCATCTTCATGCTGCCACACACCTGCCACAGAGACCAGAAAAGGCCAGCTCTCCTTCCGTCCTCTAGGAGCCCTTCCTGGAGCAGCCATCCTGTGGCACACAAGGCCAGTTCATCCTAAAGCTCAGGCACCCAGCCAGAGGCCAGCGGAAGAGTAGTGAGTGCCCTCCTTTCCTGCAAGTGCCTTCTCTCAGTTGGAGTCTCCATTCCTGGAACACACTCATGACACAGAGCTATTCTCCGTGTAGGGGAGGGACAGTGTAGGGGCAAGAGACTCAATTTCTGCCCAGAATCAGGCTTAGAGAAACCTCGAAGATCTGAAGTCAAGACCCGACTCACTTCTAGGAAGGCTATTTGTGTCCCTTTATGTAGGTTGGTGCTCTCTTCTCTGTATCCCCAGACCACTGGCACAAATACCCATGTGTGTACACTCAGTGGTCTCACTCAAGTGTGGTGAGTGCCTATCTTCCGAACCCAGGGCTTCTTTCAGTATCTGGGGCCAGAGAAGGTGGTCTTCAAATGACCATGTCACTTAGACACACCTAGAATTAAATGATTTTGGACTAGAATAGAATGCTGGCATTGAGGGGCAATCAATTCTGTACTATAGCCAAGGTGCCCTTGGGTTTCTAGCTTGATGAAATTCTGAATTCCACCCCACTCCCACCACAAAGCAAGCTAAGTTTACTGTTCTGCTTTAGGTCCAGGTCTAGACTGGAACTGCTCTGAATGTTTATGGCTGGGTATTTTAACATCTTCCTTCTTGCCATTTTTTCTAACCATCAAGGAAATCTTGCATTGAGGCTACTTTCTCTGGAGAAAATATGTTAATTAATTCAGGAAATACTTTGGCAAAAATAGAATTTCTACTTAAAGTATTGTTATGACTATTATTCCATAACAACAGAGTTTTAAACATGTAAATTATTAATATTCATATCCTAATTTAGGCATGAGGAAACCACTAACACAAATATTTTTAGGGCTGTTTAAGAAAGTCTAGGTTTGGTCAGGCATGGTGGCTCACACTTTTTATCCTGGCAATCTGGGAGGCCAAAGTGGGTGGATCAACCTGAGCTCAGAGGAGTACAAGACCAGCTGGAGCAAGAGGAAGAGCCATGTCCCAAAGAAAGAAAAACTAGAAAAAAATGTGGCAGGTTGTTGGAGCCAATATAGCCTATGGCTAGGAGGAATGAGAGTTATAAGAAATACCTGTAAAGCTCAATAATGGAACACCTAGGTGGACAGGACATGGAGAGTGATTTAGCTCTCCTAACAATTATGAGAGCTCACGAGATGAGAGCAGTGGTGAATTGGCAGTCTCTATACCTGGGGTGTTGAGAAGCACGAGATTAGCCTTATATTAGGCTGGAGGAGAAGGCAATCAAGGAGCATGCACATTCTATCACGGACCTGCTTACTCTGACTCTGTCTCCTCTCCTGCCTGCAGAACACCAGCACAGCATTTCTCTGCCGAAGATCACCAAGCTCTGCCAAAGACTAAGATCTATCTTTCTAAGAAGACTGCTTTACTCTAAGACTCACTCTCTCTCTCTTCAGCTAAGGTAGATAGCCCTCAGGCACCAAAGAGAAACTGAACCTGAGCAAGGTAACTTAGTGGTCCGTTTCTGGAACCTAGTTAAGCTGGGCCCTGGCAAGAAGTGTCAGAAGTGGTATGTGACAGCAGGTACCTGTAGTTCGAACTACTCAGGAGGCGGAAGCAAGAGGATCACTTGAGCCTGGATCAAGAGGATCACATGGCACTCCACTCTGGGCAACACATTGAGACTCTGTCTCACAAGAGGATCACATGGCACTCTACTCAGGGCAATACATTGAGACTCTGTCTCAAAAAGCAAAAGCAAAATGAAACCAAAAAAAGCCTAAGTACATAGTTTCATTGTTTGCATAGGGAAAATGAACTCTTGTACCAAATAATATACATTACAAAAGGTGCAGCTAAATCTGAAAAGATTCTTTAAGAAAATACAAGACTCACTGTGTACTCTACTCTCCAACTTTTTCATATAGTAGCTGGGTATATAGCTAAATGTCCAGGAATAGCCATCCTTTCTAGAGCATTCTCTCACTAAACCTAAGTAACAGGACATATTTGGATAGTTTTAGAAGCAGTAAAATCACATTAAGAAGAGGGAAGCGAGGTTGCATGTGATGACTCAGCCTGCACAGCACTGTGCACTGTATGAGACATCTGTGCATCTTGACTACGGCCACATCCTTCTGGATTTAAGGATGTGTTGGCTTTCTTCTTAATGTCCTTGCAAACTGGTAAGGTGTGAATGTTAGGCAGAGTGGTAGGCTTCCTCCAGGACTGCCTTCCTCCTGGAACCTGCTAACACAAACAGGGATGGGGTGAGCTCTGTTTTGTGGAGGGGAGACTGTTGTCTACAGTGCCATAGATCATCTGAGTGAAGAATGAAATTATGTTTTTCAAGAGTGCTGTGATCCAGGCTTTGTCCTGACCAGTATATTACTCAGTGCAGTGAGGTATAGATAGTATTATTAATGTGAATGTTGAGCTAACTGAAGCTTGGAGTGTTTTGAGTAACTTGTCGAACTGAGTAAGAAAGTCAGCAGTCCACCATGGACCCTGCTTACCACTATGAGTATTGCCCCTATGCATGTGTCCGTGGTGGTGACATGCTCAATGTCCCAAAAGAGCCAAAGGGATATTTGTTTAAAGATGTTCAGTGAAATGTGGCTCATCTGTTTATTCTGAAACCTGGCTGTCCTGTGGATTTGTAGTAAGGGAGGTTATTTAAGAATATATTAAGGTCTCTTATTGGGGAAACATCCATAACTGCACAGCAGAAACTTTGAACTCAACTCCTGCTTGCTGATCACCTTTTCTTTGAACAGTTTTTCTTTTTCAGCATTTCTTTGGCAGGGCTGTTCGGTAGTACAGATCATTTCTGGGTAGCTTGTCAGGGTGTCACAGGGAAAAAATCCACTTGGGATCTTACCACACAACCAGGGGTGACTGCAGAACATGGAATCCAGTTATCCATGGAGCTTCCCGGGAGTCACAGCCTCCAGAGAAGTTGCCAGGGCTGGCTGAGAAGTGGGGCCAGGCAGGGCAGATTCCTTTGATGGGAGAGAATTGACAGGCAGATGATGAAAAAGAGCTGGCTATAATTGGGCAGTCTGAGTGTCACACAGGAAATGTGGGTGGCATGAGACCTACTGCGAAAGTAGATAATTACCAAATGCTGCTTGGTTCGAATATAAAGTATTTTTAGCTTTTAACGTGGGATCTGTCACCTGAGTACCCTCATCCTCCTTAACGCAGAAAACTTGTAACCTGGATTGTGAACACCTCATTGATGTAGTGGGAAGGCAAGAGACAGCACTGTCTTAAGAGAGTTACATGAGAAGAATGGAATCTAAGTCTGATCAGCCTCTGGGTGTAACAATCAGTTTACAGGACAGGGCTGCAATCACCCAGCATCAGAGTGTGGGTAACTCTACACAGCTCTTGATTCAGTGTCTCTCTTTTAGCATGCTGTGAAATGGAGATAGTGGAAATAAGGCTAAGTAAATTAAACTACTGCATCCACTAATCTCACTTCTTACTTACTTGTTCAGACCAATCAGAAGTGAAAAGCAGTCTTTCTTTTCTGAACTAGACCTTTTGTTGCAGCTGGGACAGTTGCTAGGACAATCAGTGCACAGTTCTGCCAGCCCCAGCTCCAGCCCTGAAACCTGGGCAACTCTTCAGAGCTTTTGTCACAGATGTCTGTGATAATGACAACCTGACCACCCCAATTCTGGTAGGTCTTTTGTCTTCTTCAGCCCTCCTGATAAGAGAGGACTCTGGGGTCAAGGGTTCTCATCCAAGTGTTTCTCCAAATGGAGCAATCAGTGGACAGACCCTAGCTTTGGCTGTATTACTTCAAAGAACACAAATCTGATTCAGGCATTGCAGAATCAGAAAGGAAACATAACAGGAAAAGATGCCCTTCTACTGATTTCAGCAAGCCCCACATAGGCTGGCTCAGACACATCAGAGTGGGCTCAGTGCGAGGATCTCTGTGATCCCGCCTCCCTCACATTCCCCTTCCAGCTTTTTCTTTGACTCTACACTTGTCTCAAGTCTCCTTTAATTATATGTTCATTGGAGGCTGTCAATCTCACAACTCAAAACATCTTCCATGTCTATGATTTGTATTCTAAGGACTTAAGCATACAAATTGCTACTTGGGCATATATGAATCTGTTAATTCTAACAGAATGTTTCAAAGGAAAGCAGAGTTTGGCCCTGTGTCATTTCAAATGAGTGTATTCATTTGCCAGTGGTAAAATTTACTGAGCTTCCATCTCTCTCCAGGCACTATACTAGATGAAGAAAATTCTATACTAAATGTGGAAATAACTAACTGTTTTAGGTATATGTACATACTACCTCAGACCTTGGGTCTTCCACAAATTTTGGAGGTAGCTGTGATTATCATCATCATTCCCACTTCACAAATGAAATAAATCCTCAGTAAAGTATATACTATGCCCAAAGTCACACAGGAAAAAAGTGGCAAAATAGATGATAAATAAGTGGCACAATTGTCCCTTGATCATGAATCCTATTATCTTTCTATACTGCAAGCAAAGGACATGAAGATAGAGCAAAAAGAAATGAGTTCCCTTCTAGTGAGAAGACAGTGTGACCAGAGAAGTCTTCAATCATGAAGGAGGGAGGTTTTAAGGTGATTTTGAAAGATCCTAGGCGAAATAGGAAGTAGAGATGGGACATATAGTCACGTAAATGGGAATAAACTAATGGAAACTGAGTGTGGCAGAAGGGTTCCATGCTTAGGGCAAAGCATCCGTACTAGGAAATAATCAGAAGAGGATGGTGAGGTAGCAGAGGGTGATTGCACAGAAGCTGTGAAGCTGAGGAGGTTAATTTTAAAGTATAAATTCACTGAAAAGGGATATAGAATGAATTGATGAGTAGAAAATAGAGATCCCCAACCCCCAACTCCCGAGAAAAGTTTAAAGAATTCCTCATTCCTTTGAATGTGAGTATACCACAGCTGTGGTAACCTAGCATACCACAGCTTTGGTTATCAAAAAGGGGCCAGCTTGCCCTCTGGGCTTATGAATCTGAACAGTTGTGTGCCTTTCTTTCCTTTTCTTCCTCATTGGATGTGCTTTCCTTCATTAATCAAGAAAGGCCATAGATTGGCTGGTATCTTTAGAATACCAGCCAATAAAAGTCATGTAAAGCTAAAGGAAAAACTAATGTCTGGAGACAAAGTAACATTGGACAGCAAGCTCGTTTCTGTAGTAGCATCTGTCTTAAAGGTTGGTAAAGCTCTAGCATCATTCACTCACAGCCTCATGATTGCCGAAGCACAGTAATAGGTATAATAGACAAAGAATCTGAAAACCTGTGAAACACATCACAAAGTGAAAATTTAAGAAAATTGGATTCCTTGATTTTTAAAAACCTGTTATCTGATATGCTTTCCCCTTTCACACATATCACCTTCTCCATCTTCACTCATCAACACTCATACAAACTAATTAATAAAAAGAAAAAAAAAGTTAACATATACTTACACGTACAGAATGTTTACCAAGTCAAGCATTCTGCATTTAATGATTTTCCACTGCCTTCCTAATGAAGGTAACATTTCCAAGAGAAAATACTATTGAATTTCTGAAAATAATTCTAATTAGTTATAGCAGTTTACCAGAGTAATCAAACTTTTACCTTCGGGTGAATCAGAAACGTACTGAAAGGGGCCACCTACAGCATCATCCATTTCTCCTCATTCCTTCCTTCTCTCTTAATATCCTTATTTTAAAGTGATGTCAGAATGACTCCATCATATGCACATTCTTTCACTTTTACCACCTTTGACATTCTTTATTAATACTGTAGAACCCCCATGAGTTGACCACCCAAGGGATTGTGACAACCTGGTCAACATATGGATGTGGTCAACAGAAGGAACTAGGTCTACTAGACTGATGCATACATGCGGTGCATGTGAAAATTAGGTCAACTTAAGGAGGTGGTCAGTGAGGAGAGCTGGCCAACTCTGGAGGTTCTACTGTATCTGTTTAACTCACTACCCACAGTGATGGTTAAACAGCAACTAGCTCCTACCACAAGCCTCTAAGAAGTCTGACTTTAAAGGAAGTGCCACAGCCACAATGTTGGGAATTCTGAAATGTAATCAGTATGTATGGAAAACAAGTAAGTGGGAAATTTTTTTGTTTTGTTCTGTTTTCTGAGGCAGAGTCTCAATTTGCCACCCTCGGTAGTGTTGTGGCATCATAGTTTATAGCCTAGATTCTTGGGCTTAAATAATTCTCTTGCCCCAGTCTCAGAAGTAGCTAGGACTACTACAGACACTCACTATAACTCCCACCTAGGCTTAGAAACAGGTTCCTGTATAGGTGAAAAGCCTATATGTGCCTTTAAACAGATTCATTCTGTGAGAACAGGTTTGAAGTTTTTTAATGAGTTGGGAAGAAGAGACCAGCACAGAACTCCATTTTGACCTTAGGCCTGCTCACGCAGAAGGTACTACTTCAGTGAACAAAGGCTTGGTCCTGGAGGCAGGGCTTGCATGCAAGTCTTCTGTATATCGTAGGAATCTCTACTACTCCTAGAGAATGAATAACCACCTCTGGATGGTCTGTTAGGGGTCTAGCATTCAAGCAGCTTATTCTCCCAGAGTTTGCTTTGTGACTTAGATTTAACTTTAGATGTAATGATGTTAAAAGATAATAGTTAATGTAATATTGTGTTAGTTGATCAAAGATAGGTGGATGTCAGGCTGGTGATATCCTGGTCATGAGAAGGTCAGGTGATAATCACGAGAATCAAGTCACCAGATTTTAGATGGATGATGTATATGTCATAAGATTATTGGTTAATAGTGTATACAGGTAGTAGTGGCTAGATTAACTGTGTTAAAATAAAGATTTTTTGCTACATGCCTAAGAGAGCTTGTATCTTCCCTTATTCCTTGCAATTCTTTCAGCAGGTCTTAGCCTCTGTGATGTCGCTGTGCACCACAGAATCAAGCAACAATTTGGCACAGTCAGTAGGATGAGTTCCACGAGGACAGCAAGGGCCTGCTTCTTCACGTTGCCTTCCTGGTCGAGTGGTGGAGAACTTAAGGTAAGCCTGGTATGTTAGAACCAAAAGGAATGAAGGTTGCACTGTGAGTACACAAGACTCTTGGAAAAAATAAGGGCAATGTGGAACTCTTCATCTTTGGAGGAACAGTATGTGGCTTTACTCAAAACTTTATTAAAGTCCACTGGTATTACTCTTAAAACTAAAACATTACAGGGGTTGTTCTAGGTCGTGGCTAAATATTGCTACTGGTTTACTCTGGAGACAAAAAATCAGCTAAATTTAAAAATTTGGAGGAACATAGGGAAAACGCTCAGAAGGGCACATCAGAAAGAAAATGTATAAGTAGAGATGTTTGGGGTGTTTATCATTTGTTTACTGTTGCTTTGGAACCTCTGGAATCTAGTTCCAATGCAGAAAGTGTTAAACATGAAGGTTCCCTTCCCCGCCTCCTGAGGAAGACTTTAGTGATAAAGA
>CAUYON010089231.1:0-46652 GCA_963573935.1 Arctocebus calabarensis | reverse complement strand
ATCCTTTTCCAGTTGCTTGAGGCGATCCATTACATTGTTGGCTTCCTCTCTTTCTGTTTTCTGGATGAAGCCTTCCAATGCTATAAATTTCCCTCTTAGGACTGCCTTTGCAGTACCCCACAGGTTTTGATAATTTGTGTTTTTGTTGTCATTTTGTTCCTGAAATTTGGTGATATCCTTCTTAATCTTGTCTTTGACTAAGCTATCATTCAGCCTAAGATTATTTAGCTTCCATGACTTTGTTTGAGTCTGAAGATCCCCGTTGATGTTGAGTTCAACTTTTATTCCATGGTGGTCCAAGAAGATACAAGGAATAATTTCTACACCTTTAAATTTGCTGAGGTTGGACTTGTGTCCTAGGATACGATCTATTTTAGAGGATGACCCATGGGCTGATGAGAAGAATATATATTCAGTTTTATTAGGGTGAAATATTCTGTAGAGGTCTGTAAAGCCCAGTTGTTCTAGGGTCAGGTTTAAGTCTAAAATTTCTTTGTTTAGTTTCTTCTTGGAGGACCTATCTAAAACTGTCAAAGGGGTGTTAAAATCTCCAACTATTATAATGCAGGAAGATATCAAGTTGTTCATATCCATTAGAGGTCTGCTTTATGAATTGAGTAGCATTAGTAGGGTGCATAAATGTTAATTATCAAAATCCCTTCATGTTGGATGTTTGTGGATCATATTTTTATTAGTGTTAATCAATCTCTATTAAGTTCTTTGTGGGCCAACTGCTACCCTATAAATATGCTTGGATATGTATACTTATCTGCATATAGCAGGCCAGTAAAGGACAAATACTAGATAAGACTGGAAAGTCAGTTTGATAAATTTCAGGCATCTTCAACATTTCCTTTCTTTGAAGTTCCTTCTCAGCAAAGATGCCTTGAGCTGTCCAGCTTTTTCTTTTTTTAGAAACAGCCCCAATTAGAATGTGGTGGCACATGACAGTTCACTGAAACCTCAAATTCCTGGGCTCAAGGGATCCTCCTGCCATAGTCTCCTCAGTAGGTGGGACTACAAGTGTATGACACTACACCCACCTAATTTTTCTATTTTTTTGCAGAGACAGGGTCAAGATGGTTTCGAACTCCTGACCTCAAGAAGTCCTCCCATCTCAGCCTCCAGAGTTCTTGGATTACGGGCATTAGCCACTGTGCTCAGGCTTCAGCTCTTTAACTCACCTCCCAGCCAGAAAAATTAAGATATGAATGCTATCAGTCATGTATACTTACCATTACTTTGGTCAGAAGAATGATATCTATTATTCCTCTCACCACAAACTAAACATCAATGGTCTACTTTTAGCAGACAGCAGTACTTCTCACCAGATTCTTCCAGAACTAAGAACTTACCTTACTTCATCACAGTCTTCCTTGAGGAGGCCCTTCCCTCAAAATCTCCTTGACCTCAACCTTGTTCCTGCTACAGAACATGTCAGTCTTTCCTGTCTTCACCTCAAACTCAATTCCAATCTGTCCTTTTTTCCTGGACTCATTCAGCTATTGTCAGTTTTCAAGCACATTAGATTCATGCACATGTGTCCAAGGTACAGAACAAAGCCCACAGAATACGAGTCAGAAGAATTTTCCCAGGGTCAGGCCTGTCACTACTTAGATTGAAGGAGAATTATGTCAAGTCCCTGCTCTGCCTCTAACCAGGTGGTGACCTCTGGCAAAATCACTTAGTACCACTGTACTTAGGTTTCTGCCTCTGGGAAATAAAAATCTAAATCGAGATCTTTTCCAGATCTCATGCTAGAATTATAAAGATTTTTCCATTCTTTAATGACATCCTAGAATATAGCCAAATTACTCCTATGGTATATCTCAGAGTCTAGCATATACATTTGTCCTTATACATGCCGTTGAAATCCATCATCTTCATTTTCAGAAACATCATTCAATAATGGGGTCCATTACCAAATCCACAGATTAATGTAATCTAGAAGGAGTTAAAGTCTCCTATTTCATCTTTTCTACCTTCACAATGAGATATTCTCATTCATTCTCTCTGCCTCTCTCCCTACCCACCTCCATCCCCTGGCCCTTTCCTGCCCACAACCTATAATGTTCCTTCTTCCTTCTTCTCTTTCTCTCTCTTCTCCTCATGGACAACATGAGTAAAGCAGCACAGCCTACAATCAGAAAGCTTGTAAACTTGCTGAGCTATATTTGGGAATAAGATTCATGATGAAGTCATTTGTATATGAATACTATTTATTTTGATTTGGCTCACCCAAAAATGGGTTGAAAAGTTATCCTCATCCCCAGGTCTATCTGGGCACTTGCCTGATGTGGCCCACGCATGTCATGTATGGATTCAGTGACTACTGTGATGAAGAGGAGGCTTTAGAGTCACTGAGAAGCTCCTTTCTTCCCAACCAGAATCCAGGTGCTCTCTCAACTGCTCAGTAGTCAGGGAGGAGCTGATTCTAAAGAACATGCTTTAGAGGAAAGCAAACCTCTAAATATGCTGGCTGGATTTGTCCATATTTGTGTGTAAACATGTAGGAACAGAGGTCACTAGAGACAAAAAGATACTAACTTTTAGCTACTGCTGTTGAAGACACAGTAAGTTTTTCCAAGTCCATAATAAAAACTTGGGAAGAGGGAAGAAGAGGTAGAAAAGTGGAAGACTCAAGACGAGGGCATCAGAGAAGATGATCAAAATAAGATAAGCAAAGAGATCCTTCAGCCAAGGAATTTTGCAACTTCCTAATCAGGAAGTCCTGGAGAATGATGAGAGAATGATGTTGCATGTCATTTGCCATTCACTTTAAATTTCCATTTAGCCACTTAATCCCTCTTAATCTCTCAGCTGCTTTAACAAAGTTCTGAGTAAAGCACCTAGTTATGTGTCATTGAGAAGAAATATCTGGGTCCTAGGGACAAACCGTAGATCCTGTGTTCACAAAACAGAAGGACAGCCCCTTATACACTGGTGCCTCTAGGTTGGGCATGTGTTCCGCAAGGGCAACATTTAAAAAACAGGGGCCACTAGTTGCAAGCAAAAAATAATAATCTTAGTAAAATAGAACTTCCAATCAAACCAATGCTATCAAAAGATAAAGAAGAGACAGCTGGCGCCCATAGTTCAGTGGGTAGGACGCCGGCAACATATATCAAGGCTGGTGGGTTCAAACCTGGCCCAGGTCACCTAAACAACAATGACAACTACAAGCATTGTGGCAGGTGCCTGTAGTCCCAGCTACTCGGGAGGCTGAGGCAAGAGAATTGCTTACACCCAAGAGTTTGAGATTGCTGTGAGCTATGACATCATCGCACTCTACCCAGGGTGACAGCTTGAGACTCTGTCTCAAAAAAGAAAAAAAAAAAAAAGATAAAGAAGAGGCTCACATCTGTAATCCTAGCACTCTGGGAGGTCAAGGGAAGTGAACTGCTTGAGCTCAGGAGTTTGAGACAAGGTGAGCGAGTGTAAAATCCCATCTCTACTGAAAATACAAAAAGTGTGGGTGTGGTGGCACATGCCTATGGTCCCAGCTACTGGAGGCTGAGGCAAGAGGATTGCTTGAACCCAAGAGTTTGAGATTGCTGTGAGCTACAATGCCACCATCACAGCACTCTACCCAGGGCAACAGTGAGACTTAGGCTCAAATAAATAAATAAATAAATAGGAATAATTCCTCTCTTTTTATGGTCATGTGCCCTGAACTATGGACTTCAAAGCTTAAATCAGAGTAAAAACTTGAATACTTCCAATCAGCATGTGGCTGCTATTCTACACTCCACCAATGCCAAAAAATATTTCTTAAGTCCCCCCTTTTTTTCAGGGTTTCCTGGAAAAAACTATGGGACATTTCTTATTGAAATGGAGTGAAAGCAAGACCATGCCAGCATGATAACATGTGAAACACCAAGAAAGTAGTCTAGAGCTATTTATCATTTTCAATTTGCTCCTTTCAGATCTCCCTAATGCCAAACACTTCAAAGTGTGGGATAGTCATAAAACCTCTATTAATTCCATAAGCATTCATTACCATAAGTGGAATCAATTTTGGCAATTGTGGCTTCTATTGTAGGGATCCTCCATACCCCTTCACCTACCCTAACCCACTCTATTCTAATCCCTCTCCACTCTGGCACATACAAGCACAAAATATTTTCAAAGTTTATGCACACTTGACACTTTCCCAGTGACAACCATGCCCCCTAAAACCAAAAAAAGTAATAACAACTAGGCTTTGTTCTCCCCTTTTCAGGGACCTCATTGAAGGGTGGAGCTGCACCACCACAAAACAGGCTAAACCAGTTCCTAGGAAACCAGTTTGTCAGAGACATTGTGATAGAACAAGTAACATCAGCCTGGGGTCAGGAAACTGAGGTTCTGGTCCTAGCTCTGCCACATATTTTCCACCTTAAACAAATTATTTCACCCCTCTAAAATTCAAGAAATAGGATCACGGACCCCTCCATTACCAAAATTCTATGGTTCTATGACTTCTCATCAGTAGCCATTATCAGCTATCCTTTGCTTCATTCCTCCCCATACCACTAAGCAACAGTAAACATGAGGTGACAACCTTGGAATTTTCCAGGTTTTAACCCATACTCCCTCATGAGAATTTATTGAGTGGTATTAAGAATACTTTGAATACCCCTCAGTGTAGGGCAACACAAGACAGAGAATCCATACCTATTGCTCTCATATCATAAGAATTAACCCAGTCTAGAAAGGAGGCCCTTCTCCCATTATGCTAGCAAAAAGGGAACACAGAACCTAAGATTCCTTTTGGATCTACAGCCTGATTTCAAAAATTAAGAGATTTTGCCCTACATAGCATTTCCCTAAACCGAAGCCTTTAGTTAGGTCCTAATCAGGTGCTCCCCAGCTCTGAGCACCACATGACTGATGGCTGTTTGCTGGTCAGAACCAGCCCATCAGCAGCCTACCCCTGGTCACTTACATGCATGATGGCAAAAGAAGAAAACACTGGGTGGAGGGAGGGGGTCTGAAATGGCAAATATGAAAGGCAACCAGCGGTGGAGTGCAGAGCTGCATTTCATCAGAGCTTTTATGTTCTCAAGGCAGCAGATGTGGTAAAAGATGCTCACTTTGAGATCATTCTTGAAAATCCATTTGAAATTGATACTGGGTCTCTCAATAATGCTATTTTACTATAAGTTTTGAATAGATGATGATGACTCTTTCTTGAGTTGAGCAATAGATGTAAAAGTTGGCTTGCACTTAGGAGTTGTGCTTAAATTTCAGAATCACCCTCTTTGCGTAGGGAGATACTCTCACAATGTGAGGCCTCAGGAAGCTGAGCTCCTGGGGCTGGCCTAGGCTTACTGAGTAAACTGATGTACAGAATTACTCACAATATTTAAATTTGTTTCTAGATGCTCCCAGTTAAATTTGTATATGTTTGATGTCACCTGATGTAACTCCATTATAATGTCATCAAGTGAACATACTGGGTTATTTGGGACTGGCCAAATTCAGATGTTTTTTTCTCAGCCTCAGAGCATGTGATAAAGTACAGTCTTTCCAGAAAATAATACATCCCTTGAAAAATAACTCATCTACTTTTTCAGACTATACTAGGAAATGATGTAGTACCTTTTTCTATACACACACATACACACTCACACACAGACCTATCTTGTTTTCTGTTAAAAAGCATTGGTTACTGTGGCAAGTATGTAATAATATTATGTTTGACTGTTAAATAACAGATATTCTTTTAAAGTTGTTTAAAGGAAATTCTTGTGTGTGTGTGTGCACACACCTAAACATTTTGCTGAAATAGTTTTCTCTTCAACCTCTCCCACTACCTTTCACTGAAAAAAAAAAACCCTGAAATCTGTCTTCTTGAGTAGAATATCAAAATTCTACCTCTAATTCTAACTGAAGTATAATCGTTCTAAAGTAGCGTTTAAAAATGGGGGGAGGGGGACATAGAGGGCTCTGGTGCTATTAGCAATTTTTGAGCCGTTGTCCAAAGGGTAAGGCTAATGGAGATACCAAAGGCGTGCAGGTGGGGGCAGCAGCACTCTTTGTTGGCCCACACTCCTCAGCCTGGTTGCCACCACCGCTCTCCTATTCCAGGCAGCCACATCCAAATCATCACTTCCTTCCCTTGTACTAGAGTTTCCCTGCTGACATTGTTTCTCTTCCCTATAAAATGAAGCTGGTACACACTTCCACACTCCCCCTCTACCACAGGCAGTGAAGCCCAGGGATCTGCTCTGGACATGCCACTATAACAAGCACTTGAATCCTGCCCAATTTTCCTTCTTAGATGAGAAGATAAAGATGGACCATCGAGTACATTGTGTCATCAGTCATAAAACACTCTACAAATTTTCTAAATTAAAGTATTTACTAGTGCTAGCTAACATTTACTGAACACTTATAACATGTGGGGTGATATACTAAACACTTTCTATGAAGTAGCTCATTTAATCTTTATTATTTATATAATGTTATGAAGTAGAAATAAGTATGATCCCCAAATGACAGATGGGGAAACCAGACCACAAAAATAGTATGCAACCTGCCCAAAGCTCACACAGTGAATACATGGATAAGGATTTGAATTCATGATGTTGGACTCTGAAGTTGGCACAGAGATGTCCTTATTTCAGAGTCTTCCTCTGAAAGTCTACTCTCAGACATAGGAGTAGACTCCAGGCAGAAATCCAGAGGCAAATTCCCAGCAGATGACTTAGTTGTTGAGACGACCAAAAAGCACTGATACCAGCAGAGAAGTGAAGGAATAAGAAAAGATGGAAAGAGCAAAGGAGAACAGGGAAATGAGTATTTGTTTAGGACCTGCTGAGCGACTCAGTCTTTTAAGACATATATTACTAATCTCTTTTTCACAGATAAGAGTTGTGAGACCCAGAGGGTCAAATAACACACCAAAGGTAAGTTAAGACTCCACTGAGCTGGAGAAGAACAAGTAAAAATTTTCATTCATCTAGGAAAAGAGGGGAAAGAGATGAGATCACACAATGAGTAGGACCCTGAACCTGAGGCAGATGGCGGTTTGGGGGGAAAGACCCAGTGAGAGGCTGGTTAGAAACTGAGAGAAGAACCTGAAAAGCCTTGGGTAGACATCCATCACAGGACAATTTGGGCCACATAAGGTGAGTCTGAAGAAAGAGAAAGATGATGAATCTAAAATAAAAAATTGATGGAAGAATAGAGGCAACTAAAGGAATAGCCAAGGAAGTAGATGTTGATGTCTTCCTCCCCAGCCTTTTCCTCTCTTGCAAGATTTCCCATCTCCTAGTTCCCCCACAGCTCTGCCTCCAGAACTCAGTCTTGTATTTTTCTCTCCCAATGGAACAGAAGTACACTTTTATTTTATATCTTTATTGAATAAAGTCAAATATTTCCATTCGAGTTTTAAGTTTGCTAAACAGATCATTTTCTATCTCTACCACTGCCCAGAAACATCACTAAAATTAGAGCCAAATTTATCTTCATAAGTAAGGAGCTTCTCCTGATATTTTCTACATTTCTTTAAAAATTTCTTGTTCCTGGCTCGGCGCCTGTGGCTCAATGGGCTAAGGTGCCAGCCACGTACACCTAAGCTGACAGGTTTGAATCCAGCCTGAGTCCGCCAAACAACAATGACAGCTGCAACCAAAAACTGGCCAGGCATTTGTGGCGGGCACCTGTGGTCCCAACTACTTGGGAGGCAGAGGCAGGAGACTCACTGGAGCCCAGGAATTGGAGGTTTCTGTGAGCTATGATGCCACAGCACTCTATCCAGGATGACAGCTTGAGGCTCTGTCTCAAAAAAAAAAAAATTTCTTGTTCCTACCATAGATTAACTGCTTTGAATGTGTGTTTCTCCCACTGGATTATTATTTTTAAAAATAAAACCCTGGAGATTTGTTTATTTGATTACTGATCACTACTAAAAACACTAAGAGAAAAAAGCTCTTTTTAAAGAGAGTCTTAACTAAAATTTTCTCAGAATCTTGAGAAGCAAAGCCTTGAAGCAGACGACTCTGCTCTCTACATCCAACACAGTGGTTTTAATGACAGGAGCTGCATTTCTCATGTAACAAGAACTCTAACAGGACATCAATAAGGGCCATCCTCAATATGCTGGCATTGTTTCTCCTTATGACGGGCTAAGTTTTATGTATTTTCTATCTATATGCCTTACTTAAAGTGAGAGCCTGCTTTTAAAAAATTATCTCAACTACTTACTTCATAAAACACAACTTCAAGCCCAAATGCAAGTGGAAAAAGACCTCTCCAAATATTCATTCACCAGATATTTATTATACCTAATCTTAGGTATGCATTGCGATGGAGATTGAGAGAGAACTGAACTGTAAAGTGCCCTCTCCAGGAGTTTTCATTCTGGTGCAAGAAACACATGGAAACAGATCATTCCAGGTCCCCTGACCAATTATTATAAGTGAGCAAAGAACAGAGGGTAGGTAACCCAGAGAAGGAGCAGGTGACTACCTGAAGACTCTGGGGAAGCCATCATAGAAGACATACTACCTCCAGACTTGAAGTACATAATAGAGACATTTGCCAAGTGCATTTCCAAGGCCCGGAGCAATAGGCTCACAGGATGGAAAAATTGCTAGAGTCATCAATGATGACTAGATCATCATCAAATTATATAATAAAAGGTTTTAGGCTCGGCACCTGTGGCTCAACGGGCTAAGGCGCCAGCCACATACACCTAAGCTGGCGGGTTCGAATCCAGCCCGGGCCCACAAAACAACAATGACGGCTGTAACCAAATAACTGGCCGGGTGTTGTGGCGGGCGCCTGTAGTCCCAGCTACTTGGGAGGAGGAGGCAAGAGACTCGCTTGAACCCAGGAATTGGAGGTTGCTGTGAGCTGTGATGCCATGGCACTCTATCCAGGGTGACAGCTTGAGGCTCTGTCTCAAAAAAAAGGCTTTAGATGCTCAGGTGAAAAAAAACAGTGGCATTTTAAGTCTGAGGCTGACATTGTCAGCTTTAAATTTTAAGAAGAAAACTTGCAACAGTATGAAGACAAATTTATAGGAAAGTGACTAGAGAGGAGACAGTAGTAGTTCTCTCCAGGATCAGATAAGGGACGAGAAGAGCTAGAGACAGGGAGGAGTGGAGAGGATGGACAGATCAGTGTCTATGGTGGATGTGACAGGATTTGATACATGATTAGAAATGAAGTCATAGAGAAAAGGTACTGTCAAGGACAATTCACAGATTATCAGACTATTTAGAGGCTAGATGGAAGGTGATGCCACACACAGAGATTGGAACTAAGGCTCCTGGCAAGAGCTGCTGAGTTCAGTTTTGAAGTGCTGAGTTTGAGGCCCTGAGAGGCATTCAGGTCAAGAGCCAATCAGGAACGCAGAGCTCAAGCCTGATACCAAAGTCCACAAACACCAAGGAACTGACGCAAGCCACCTTTGCTCACAGGAGGCTGACATCACAGAAGTAGAGCAAAGGGGAAAAGAAAAGTAGCAGGAGGCCTAAAGAAAGAAGGGACAGAAAGTGAGAAACTGGACAGGATGAGGGGAGAGGAAAAGGAAAGAAGGGAGGGGGCAGTCTTACACTTTACCCTAAAGGAAAGGCATATATCTACCTCATACATCCAGGCCGTTCTTCAAGCTACTCTAGGTAAGATAAAAGATCCACAGAGGACAACTGACAACAGAAAGAAACAGCAGGAGAAATGAAAATAAACTCTCTACCTACTCCAAAGCCTTTAATGAAATTAAGAAAAAGCTGAGTAATCCGATGTAACTTCATGCAGAAGAACATAATCCTATACTCTTCAATTGTCCTTGGAGGAATTACTCTATTAGATAATTATTAGTTTCTTTTATCTGGAAAATTCACTTAGGTGAAGCGACATTTGTGAGAGTGTGAAGATAAAAGAATTATTTCCATTTATAAGAATTTTTCCCCTTAACTATATGAAACAAAAAATACTAGCCTAAAAAGTAGTTACTGGTTTTGGAAACAAATCAGATCAATGTGACAGTCACTGTGGTGAGCCTCATAGATCTCACACTTGGGGACAATCACTAAATAATATTTTCTGATGATGATTAGGCTGGTCCCTCTTCCCCAGCGGGCACCCAATTCTCCGCCACTTCAGGCACGAGCTCCACCTGACTTCAAAGGAAGCTTTAATAATGGATTAAAGCAAAGATCGTACATTGACTTCAAAGGGAGTGCTGAACACACAAAAGATATTTTGTGGGGGAGGGGACAGAGAAGGAAATTTTGTTCCTCTTACTATTTTACGCTTAATGAATACCATCAGTATTACCCATGTATTCAGCCAAAAGTGTATTTTCTTCCCTTTGCCAATACTTTCCATTTTGATGATATCATAATAGTTGTGCATTCTAGAAAAAAAAAATCTAATGCTTGCTCTAAATATTTCAATTTTATTACAGTGATGCTAAATGTTAATCTTCTCGCTATATGATATAGAGGCCATGGAAATAAAATTTTGCCATTCCATGCAAAATATTGCCATTTTAATTGTATACCATAAAGTCACTATGGGAGATGATGGTAATTACTCTTGATAGTTTAATGTTCTTTTATTGTGCATAGTCAGATCTGATTCTCAGGACTCTCTTTCTCTTCCAAAATGCAAATAATTAATATAATATATAGAACTTTCAGTGTAAGTGTCCACCATGCTCATGCCTCTGTATGATTCTCAATGTACCACCACCAACACTTTCACATATGCAAATTCAAACAAATTTCATGACCCTGAAGATACTCCGAAAATAAGCAAATATACTCTAAGTACAGTTTACCTTCTCCATACAAAGCCTCAGACTGATTCTAAAACAATAATTATGATTCATCAGGAGCTCTTAAACAAGTATTGTAGGTTAATAAAACTCCTACAGAATCCTCTAAACTCACAAGGATTCTGGTATTCTGCTCCAGAAGTAGGACTTCCTGCTAACAAAGAAGCAAACAAAACTTGAACACAGGTGGGGTTGATGTCTGTGTAGGAGGAAAGGAGACATTTTTACCCAAATGCTCAGACCTTTTCTAGAGATTCCCATGCTCCTGTGACTGCCTTTTCCCTCAACTTATCATACTCTGGCAGCTTTTCTCTCTCTCTCTCTCTCTCACACACACACACACACACACACACAACTATATGACTTAACCACATGTGGGAGTTATGAGATGCATGAAGCAGAAAAGAGTGTGGAGGAGTCAGAAAAGGCTCCTCTCTATCCCCACAGGGAAAACAGAGGAGGGCATAGCTGAGTGTGTCATACAATTCAGAGGAGAGAAAGATCAGATAGAACATCACATTTGATTAAATTCCATATAAGGTCTCACAACTGAAATAACAAAACCAGTGGGACTGCTGCCAACAGTAAGCCAGAATGAGCAAAGGAAATAATTGCATCAAACCAGTAAGAAAGATTCAAAGGGTACTGGAATGCACTGATTTAGCTATGAAATCCAAGTCTGACTTTAAATTATATAACAAGACCAGAACCACTCAGGAAAAGTGATCTTTTCCTCACAAGACCTCGTGGTATGTCCCATATGTAGTTAGGACAGAAATAACCAAAATGTTGTTTTCCTCAATTTACTCCTCAACTGAACCCAAAAGAAAATGGTTCAAATGAAAACAAAAACTGAAAACATACATTTTACCTACTCTTAAATAAAAGCCTAATGTAAGTCTAAATTTGCATCCACATTTTGAGCCAGATAAGTTATTCCAACAGAGAACTTAGCATTATTTAAAACAAAAAGCATGAATATTTCCTGTTTTGTGCATTCTATTTATTCATTCAATAGACAGACTGAACAATTATTATATGAAAGCCATTGCACTAGGTTCTATGCAAGAACCCAAAATGAGGATATGGGGATTCCATTTTCCTGGGGCCACAACAGGGGTACAGGGACAAATAACAATATCACAAGGGAAAATGTGTTCTATGGCCATTGAGAACAATTGCAGATAAAGCTTAGTAAGTATCTCTCTTAAAATGAACTGGGGAAAAAAATAAATACTAACTTCCTTTAGAGTGTTTCAGAACCTTATTCTGAGGGAAGTTTACAGATTTTCTGTGTGTGGATTAGGGGACAGTGTCCCTAAGTTCAAATAATTTTGGGAAACGCTTGGTAGACAAAATCAGAATAAGTTTTTCACTGCAGGAGTTTTCAATATCTTGGATGAGCTAGTAAATTTGCAAATTTCCAAGAGGAGAATAGAGTTAGCAGCATTTCTCAAACTTATTTAACCATAGGACACTTTTTTTTTCACAGAGCATCTCATAGAACCAGTGATCAAAAAAATCCCTGGGAAGCCTTAGTAGAGTTTAAGCTTGTGCAGAAGACATATGGAGCCTTCTAAGTTGACCAGTTTTGATTAAATGAAGAAGACAAGGTTGGAAGAGTAGTTTAGGGTCAGATGATGGAGGACTGTGACCTGTTGACTACTCTCTCCTGGAAACTCCTTTCCTTAGCCAACATGAGAAGGAAAGCATGAACACCTTTCATTGAAAAACTGACTCAGCCACTTACTAATTGTAACACCTTCAGCAAGTTGTTTGATTTTCTGTCTCTGAGTTTCCTTATTGTCTCATTTATAAAATAGGGATGTTATTACATTCAATGAGCCCATGAACCTAAAGGACATATGATGTCTGACATGTAATAAATGTTATCTATCTCTCTGTCTGGGGTCTGATTTCCTTTCCAGACTTCCGAATATTCCCTTTTGTCTCCCTTAGAAGTACTTAGTATTTTCTTCAGGTTCCTTAAATATTACCTTTCATTAGAATTATTCCTTTAGCCATTTTTTTTCCTTATTCTAAATGCCCTCCTTGAGTAATGGCTTCAACTTCCCAAGCCTGATACATCCCATATCTACAAATCCAGCCCTGATATTTCTCCAGAATTCCTGTGAGTATTTCCAAGGAACACTTGAACGTACCCATCCGAAATGTCCTACAGGCACTTTGAGCTCAACATGCTCAAAACTGTACTTAGCATCTTCTGATCTACTTCTATACTGCTTGTCCTCTCTGCATTATACATCTCATTATCAAACACCCAGTTATCCAGGCTAGAGAACTCCAAAATCATTTTTTTATTTTTCTACTCCCCCAACCCTGCCTTTGCCTTCTACTTTCCCTCCCTACGTTCAACTGGTCACCTGATCCACTGACTGTACTGCTGGATTATTTCTTGAATTAGTCAGCACTGCTTCATTCCTACTACAGACACTGATCACATTCTTTTTTTTTTCCATGTTTTTTAAATTGTTTAAACTATTGTGGATTCATAATAGTTGTATATCTTTTACAGGATACATGTGATGCTTTGATACAGGCATACAGTGTTACAATGAGAATTAATCCAATCAGGGTAATTGGAGTATCTATCATCTTAGGAATTTATCATTTTTTGTATTAGAAACATTCCAATTCCACTTTTAGTTATTTTAAAGTATACCTGACTTATTGTTGATTATAGTCTCTTTGCTGTGTTATCAAATATTACTCATTCTATCTATCGAACCATATTGTCTCTTCCCTTTGTTGCTTGTATCCTTTGTTATGCAGAAGCTTTTTAGCTTGATGTGATCCCATTTGTCCAATTTTGCTTTGGTTGCCTGCACTTTTGGATAATTACTTCAAAAATCAATGCCTAGACCAATCTCCTAAAGCATTTCCCCAATGTTTTCTTTTAGTAGTTTCATACTTTCAAGTCTTTGACTTAAAGTTTAGTCCATTTTGACTTGAATTTCTTTCTTTTTTTTTTTGAGACAGTCTCACTTTGTCACCTCTAGTGGAGTGCCATGGCATCATAGCTCACAGCAACCTCAAACTCAAGTGATTCTCTTGCCGTAGCCTCCCAAGTAGCTGGGACTACAGGTGCCTGCCACAATGCCCAGCTATTTTTAGAGATAAGGTCTCGCTCTAGCTCAGACTGGTCTTGAAGCTGTTAGCTCAGGCAATCCACTCGCCTCAGCCTCCCAGAGTGTTGGGATTACAGGCATGAGCCACCATGCCCGGCTTGATTTGATTTTTATATATGGTGAGAGGTAACAGTCTAGTTTCATTCTTCTGTTTATGGATATCTAGTTTTCCCAGTACCACTTATTGAGAAGACTGTCTTTTTCCCACTCCTATGCTCCTGGCAAATGCGTCAAAGATAAGTTCACCATATTGACGTGCATATTTATTTCTGGGTTCTCTGTTCTGTTCCATTGGTCTTCATGTATGACAGTATAATGCTATTTTGGCTACTACAGCCTTGTAGTATAATTTGAAGTCAGTTAATATGATTTCTCCAGTTTTGCTTTTTCTGCTCAGGATGGCTTTGGCTATTCTTTTGTGGCTCCGTATAAATTTTAGGATTATTTTTTTCTATGTCATTGGTATTTTGATGGGGATTCCATTGAATCTGCAGATTGCTTTGGGTAGTGCGGACATTTTAACAATATTGGTTCTTCTAATCCACAGCATGGAATATCTTTCCCTTTTTTGTCCTCTTCAATTTCTTTCATCAATGAGTTATAGTTTTCATTACAGAGCTCCCTCACTTCTTATGTTTAAGTTTCTTCTTAGGCATTTTACTTGTAGCCACTATAAATTGTATTACTTTCTTGGTCTTTTTCATATTGTTTACCGTTGGCAATAGAAATACTATTGGTTTTTGTATATTGATTTTGTATCCAGCAACTTACTGAATTTGTTTATAAGTTCTAACAGTTTTTTGTGGAGTCTTTACATATAAGATCATATCATCTGCAAACAAGGGTAATTTGAATTCTTCCTTTCCAATTTTGAAGCCCTTTATATCTTTCTCTTGTCTGACTGCTCCAGCTACAACTTTCAGTTATACCTTGAGTAATAGTTTCCTTTTTTTGTTATGCCATTAATCTGGTTATGATATCAGGGTGAGCTTAAGTAGGAATGATACTAATTCTTTGAATTGTTGATGGAATTCAGCAGTGAAGACGTTGTTGGGTCCTGGGCTTTTCTTTAATGGGAGACTTTTCATTACTGTTTCTATCTTGTTACTTATTGGTTTATTCAAGTTTGGGATTTCTTCCTGGTTTAATCTTAGTAGGTTTATGTGTCTTGGAATGTATCCAGTTTTCTGGGTTTTCCAATTTATTGGCATAGTTGCTCATAGTAGTCTCTTAACAATCTTCCTGCAGTATCAGTTGCAATGTTTCCGTTTTTATCTCTGATTTTATTTATTTGGATTGTCTCTCTTTTTTTCTTAGTCTGGCTAAAAGTATGTCAATTTTGTTCATCTTTTCAAAACACCAACTTTTTGTTTCATTAATATTTTACATCTTTGGGCGGTGCCTGTGGCTCAAAGGAGTAGGGCGCTAGCCCCATATGCTGGAGGTGGCAGGTTCAAACCCAGCCCCGGTCAAAAACTGCAAAACAAAAAAAATTTTACATCTTTTATATTGGATATTTTTATTTCAGTTTTATTTTCTGCTCTGATTATTATTTCTTTTCTTCTACTAATTTTGGGTTTGGTTTGCCTTGTTTTTCTAGTTTTTTGAGATGTATCAGTAGGTTATTTGAAGCTTTTCCACTTTTTCAATATAGGCACTTATTGCCATAAACTTCCCTCTTATTGCTGCTTTTTCTGTATCCCATAGGTTTTGATATGTTGTGTTTTCAAAAATTTTTTTAATTTCCTTCTTATTCTCTTGATTGATCATGTGTTTGTATAGTCTTCAATGTTCCTCTTGTTATTAATTTATACTCTTCTTTAATTGTGATCAGATAAAATACTTAGTATAATTTCAATTTTCTTTTTGAATTTTTAAAGACTCATTTTGTGACCTAACATACGTCCTATTCTTGCGAATGATCCATGAGCTGAGGAGAAGAACATGTGTTCTGAAGTTCTCTATATATCTATCAGATCCATTTGATCTAAAGTGCAGATTAATTACAATGTTTCTTTGTAAATTTCTATCTGGATGATCTGTCCAATGCTGAAGGTAGAGTGTTGAGGTCTCCAACAATTATTGTATTGGGGTCTATCTTTTTAACTCTGATAATATTTGCTTTATATTATGGGTCCTCCAATATTGGGTGTGTGTGTGTGTGTGTGTGCATAATCTTTACATTCTCTTGCTGAATTGACTCTTTATCATTATATAATGACCTTCTTTGTCTCTTTTTGTGGGTTTTGTCTTAAATCTACTTAATCTGATAGAAACTCCTATTGTTTTTTGGTTTCCATTTGCCTAGAATATTTTTTCAATCTCTTTATTTTTAATTTCTGTGTACCTTCATAGGTAAAGTGTGTTTCTTGCAGACAACATATGGTTGGCTTTTCCTTTTTTTTAATCCATTCAGTCACTCTATGTCTTTTGACTAGAGAGTTTAATCCATTCATATTCAATATTATTATTGATAGGTAAGAACTTACTATTGACATGTTATTTGATTTCTGGTCCTTCTTTCCTTCCGGTCTTCCTTTATTAAAAGTGACTTTCTCTGGTAGTATGTTTCAATTTCTCACTTTTTATTTTTTATCTGTTGCAGGTTTTTTATTTCAAGTTACCATGAGACTTACAAAAAAAATAAACATACACAACTCCACTTATAAACAAACAAGCAAACAAATAAATAAGCAAACAGAAATCTAACAGAAATTCTATCTTTTAACTCCATCCCCTGGCTCTGCTTTTTAACTCATTGTTGTTTCCATCTATATCTTTTATACTATCTTTCAAAAAGTTGTTGTAATTATCTTTGATAGGTGTGTCTTTTAGTCTTCCTATTCAATATATAAATGATTTATGCACCACATTTACACTGTCACCAGTGAGTTGTATACCTTCGGATGCTTTCTTATTGTTCACTGACCTCCTTTTCTTTCAAATTGAAGAGCTCCTTTTAGCATTTCTTTTTTTTTAAATTAAATCATAGATGTGTACATTAATGCAATCGTGGGATACAATGTGCTGCTTTTATACACAATCTGAAATATTCTCATCAAACTGGTTAACATAGCCTTCACAGTATTTTCTTAGTTATTGTGTTAAGACATTTATACTCTACATTTAGTAAATTTTTAGCATTTCTTGTAGGACATTTCTTAAGTTGATGAAATCCCTCAGCTTCTGTTTCTCTGGGAAAGTCTTTTTTTCTCCTTCATGTTTGGAAGATATTTTTGCAGGATATACTATTCTAAGGTTACAGATTTTTTTCCTTCAGCACATTGACTATGTCATGTCACTCTCTCCTAGCCTGTAAAGTTTCCACTGAGAAGTCTGCTAACAGATATATCAAGTAGTTCCTTTATAAGTTACTTTTTCTTCTTTCTTGCTTACCTTAGGACCTTTTCTTTGTCTATGACCTGTGGGAACTTGATTACTAAATGCCTTGAGGTACTCTTATTTGGGTTAAATCTAGTTGGTGTCCTATTACCTTCTTGTACCTGAATATCTTTAGTTTTGTAAAGTTCTCTGTTCTTATTTCTTTGAATAAACTTTCTACTCCAATCTCTTTCTCTAGCTCCTCTTTTTAAGGCCAATAACTCTTAGATTTGCCCTTTGAGGCTGTTTGCTAGATCTTAATAGTCATACTTCATTCTTTTTTATTCTTTTTTTTTCCTCTTCCAACTGTGTTTTTCAAATAAACTGTCTTCAAGTCACTAATTCTTTTTTCTGCTTTTTAAATACTGCTGTTTAAAGACTCTAATACATTTCTGAGTTTGCCAATCAAATTCTTAAGATCCAGAATTTTCTGCTTGATTTTTTAAAATTATTTCAATCTGTTTGTTAAATTTGTCTAATAGGATTCTCAATTCCTTCTCTCTATTGTGTGGAAGTTCACTGAACTTCTTCAGAACAGCTATTTTCAATTCTTTGTTTAAAAGGCAATATACTTTTATCACCAGTACTTTGGTTCATTTGGTGAAGTCATGTTTTTCTGGATGTTCTTAATGCTTATGGATGTTCATCAATGTGTGGGCATTGAAGACTTAGGTATTTATTTTAATCTTCAGTTTGGGTTTGCCTGAACCTACCCTTCTTGGGAATGCTTTCCAGACATTCAAAGGGAATTGAGTGTTGTAATTTAAGTCTTTGGTCACTGCGGCCGCATCAGCATTAGGGGTGCCCCAAGTTCAGTAATCCTGTGACTCTTGCAGACTCCTGGTGGTACTGCTTTGGTGGACTTGGGTAAGATATGGGAGAATTCCCTGGATTACCAGGCAGAGTCTCCACTCTGTTCCTTCACTCTCTGTGCTGGGTTGCTGAAGTTGGAGGAGGACCATGTAGGCACTCCCTCTTGGCTACCAGACCTAGGTCACACCTACAGCCAATTCAGTCTCACTCACAGCCTGTCATGATTGTTGCCTGGCTACCTGTGATATTTATTCAAAGCCCAGGGACTCTTTAGTCAGCAGGTGGTGAATTCTGCCAGGACTGAGTCCTTCACTTCAGAGCAGCATGCTTTCTTCTGGCCTAGGGTGGGTCCAGGAATGCCTTCCAGGAATAAGGCCTGGACTCAGGGGCCTCAGGAATGTGGTTGGTATTTATTTTACTGTGGCTGAGCTGGTACTCAAGTTGCAAAACGAAGTCCTCTGAATTTTTCCTTTTCTTTTCTCCAAGTGGAAGAGACTCCCTGAGCTGCACTGTCTACAGTTGTGTATAGGTGTATATGTGTGTGTGGGGGGGAGCGGGGGTTGACAAGAGGCACTGACTTGTCTGCCGTTGCTAGTGTTTCACTGGGTTGTGTACTTCAAGTCCACTGGCTCCAAGGAACACAGACCCAGGAATTGCCCAAGGTCTGCAGCCTTTGTGGCCTGACTACCTTATGAATTTTGTCCAGGTCTCGGGCTGTTTTTTGTCAGCCAGTGGTAGGACTAGCTGGATCTTGGGCTTCAGGGCAGAGGATTCTTCTATGGCTGGGCTGGTCTAAATGCTTCCTCAATGGGCACCAGCAGAATTCTGCCCTGTCTTATGTTCCCCTGTGCCAAGGCAGCCTTGGATTTCAATGCAAATACCACGATCATTTCACTCTCCCTCCCCCTGGTACACAGATTTCTCTCCATCGAGAATGTTGGCACAGCTCTGCTGGGCAATGGGAGAGGGGTGGTATAAGCAATGCATCCTTTTGTGCCCTCTTCCTTGACATAATGTTAAAACAAGGTAGCATGATTGCTCACCTGATTTTTGGTTCTTTTGAAGGTGTTCACTTACATGAATAGTCATTAAATTTGGTGCTTATGCAGAGGAATGATCACTGGAGGTTTCTATTTGGCCATCTTGCTTTGTGTCCCCCATCACATGTTATCATCTCTCAGATTTATTAAGTAGGTTTCTAATTTGCTTCCCTCTTCCAACTATGACATTTCTTAAATACAAAATTGGTTATCTTATTTCCATACTTTAAAATCTATAAAGATTATAATTTTTACATCAAATACCTAAACATACAATAAACTCTAGTTAGCAATATTCATGCTAAACTATATTAAATGGACTGATGGATTATGAAGGGATCAATAGATCCATGATTAAACAACTATAACAAAAAGTTACTAGTACAATGCTCATTGTAGAATTCTTTGAATTTCCTCTATATTTTAAACTGTTCATAATAAAATGTTGACATCTTAAGTGAGCCCTTCACAACTTAGCTCCAGTCTACCACTTCAGCCTCCCATTCTCTCACCTTATGTTCTGACCAAATGGAATGAATCAACATCCCCTTAATGCCTTATAGACTCTGCCATGGCTAAGGCTTTGTCATCTTTTTATGTATGCCTGGAAGAAGATTCTTCCATTATTTTTCTATCTGACAAACAACAAATCATTCTTAAAAACAGTAGAATCTCCCTAGGGATGACTCCCTGGACAAAGTTAATTGATTGATATTTTTTCCATATCTCTCCTTTTCCCTCTTTCTCCAGAATTGTACTGTGGCACTTACTGTATTGAGCTGTGGTAAGTGCTTATGTATGTGTTTCTCCCACCTGCCCTAGCTGTTCTTTGATGATTGTCCCCTAATCTTTGTTTATACAATATCCAGCAGAGTCCTAACACATTCTACACCCTCCACCAATGTCTCTGAATTAAACTGAACTCTAGCCTGATAAGTGTGCTATTTCTTATGCAAAGTCATACATGGCTGTTTCTGGGCCTTTTAACATTGCTCAGTGTTAATTTGTCTATCCGCTGTTGCATGTGCCAGGTGTTCTTATAATCTTTCATGAAATTTTACATCATAAACAACTGGAATCATCAGACTCTGAAACACTGAGAAGTCCCTCAGAATTTCTACCATAGGTTACACCTAACCTCTTTTTCCTTAAAACTTAACAGCGGCAATTAGCAATAACACTGCAACTTCTAACTTCACATCCTTCTAATTATTCTCAGTGTTCTCAAATAAATCTTCCAAAATTACTAAAAATTCCATAGCAGTGTCCTGCTCTTTTTTTCTCTCTTAGACACACACATACACTGATGAACATACACGCATGTAGCAACAAAAAGATGCAGAGGTGAAATTGTACATACCATTCATTCTTGAAAGGTAATGACATTTTTGCTTTGGGAGCTCATAATCCCTCCTTCTACTGTTTTCAGAAAAATTCTTGTCAATTAATAATTCAGTGCTCTATTCCAAAAACCTAAATTGTGCCAGTCCCTTTCCTTTTTCTCTAGTTTCCAAAAACTAAAAGTGTTGAGTTTTAAAAATTACATTATTATAAAGAATTTTTACCCTGTTAAAAAAAAATATAACTATTTCAGGGTTCATTGTCATGGCATTGGATTTGGATGACTAGTACATCTTATCCATTACAAACATTACATCTGATCCACTAAATTTGTATTGTTCTAAGTTTCATTTTACTAAACTAACACAAACTCTCCTCTTCCCACCAATGGTGTATTTCTTTACAAAAATCTTAAACGTGAATTGGAACTCCTTTACAGTCACAGAACCCCACAAAAGACCCATCAGAAGTAACAGAAAAAATGTTAAATTAATAAACACTTAGCATTTATAAAGTGATTACAATTTTGATTTGCATTGAGAGAAGATACCTGGGAAAAGTAAGGTCTGAAAGAATGGAAGTCTTCTCATAGTAGCCTTCTCACGGCCACTCCTGCAAAGTCCTCAGTGACTCAGCTCTTAGGAATTTGTAGAGACTTAACTTCCTGGGAGCTTGAAACTAACGCTTGTTTCTACTTCTGTAAAAGCCTGCATTCACCTTCTCCAGCTTGATTCAAACTGACCAATGAAAATGGTACCCATGGACAAGGAACCCTTGGCTGGAGATAAAAGGGAAAAGGACAGAGCTAGTCAAGGAGCTCAGCCATTTTTGGACTCTAGTCTAACATGGCTCTGACAGCTGAAATAAAGCCCTTCCTCCCTATCTTGGTTTTCGGGTGATTTTCTCTCTCTACTGGACATCATTTTTCTACAACAGCATAACAAGCCTTTCGTGACTGCTACTCTATTAGCCACTCCATCCTCAAAAAAGCCCCCTCAGGACCATTCTGTATGGCAAGTCATGTGTTCATCTCTATGAAGGTGGTGAGAGGAGCATTCTTTATCCGCAGTGCATAGTACTGTGCATCCCCTAGTGCATCCTCTTGACTCTTAGGAATAAAGTAGTTATTTAGTAAACAAGTATAGGCAGGCAGGAAGGAAAGAAAGAAGGCAGGAATGGGGGGAGAGAAGGAGGGGGAAAAAAAGAGGGTGTGGAGGTAGAGAAGAAAGAAAAGAGACAGAAAGAAAAGTGAAAAAAATAATCTGCTTATCTTACAAATAAGGAAACTGCCCTTCTTGCCTAAAGAACTTCCATTCAGTAATCAAATCTAGATCTTTGACTCCAAGCTATACCTCAGTTCTTTCTATTGCCACATTAGAAGTATCTTCTTAACTCTTTCTGACTTCTTATCACCTCATCCTTCAAAAACAAGAGTTAGTTCCACCTTTTTCATGAAGCCTTTCCTCACCTATTTCTACCCCCTCATCTTTCCCTCTATTGCAGACCAATGACACCAATTTTTATATAATCATTTTAATACTTAAGTAAACACAAACAGTAGTCTTTGTGCTGTACAATTTATCTATTCTTTTTTTCAGAAAAGATTTTAAGGTGATTTTTACACATGCATGTTCTCTGTAAAAATCAATGTATATTCACTAGGGGTAGAAGTTATAAACTCATATATCTTGCTTATGATGTCTTTTAGGTCAGAAAAAAACAAGAAAATAACTTATTTTTAGGACTTAGTTAATTTTCAAGTTTCTGGGCTTCTCTTACCATTGTTTATTAACACTCCTCTACTTCTCAGCATTACCACTTAAACTAACAAATAACTTCCCTCAAAAGAAATCGACCAAAGTGAGTTTAAACAGGATGATTTGTTGACTCCATTTTGCACCTTCAGGAATCTGCTGAAATTAAAACCAGGAGTCATCCTGAGTCACTCCTTTTCCTCATACACAAGGAAAGAGGATGCACAAAGAATGAGGCAGGTCTCTCCAGTACTAAGAGCTGTCCAAGTCTTTGCATGCCAGCAAACCTAGAAAATATAAACTCCAAATAAATCTTTAATCCCTTACTCATTTATTTACATTTTGAGAGCATTCATGAGAATAATGTTTGAGCTTTAAGAGAATTACCCACCCTTCCACTGTTTACAGTGAAGTAAAAGATTCATCTAATGCAGGTTACTCAGTCCTTCTCCCATTTCAACAGCACTATTAAAGCCAGTGGTTTCCTCTCTCTGATCAATAAGTTATTTATGGCTAAGCCTCAGGATTACAATAAAAGATACTGCAGGGCTCCATTCTGGAGTCATGCATCAAGAAAAACAGTTCTAGCTTGTAGGGAGTCAAACTCAGTCATTATTTGGGTTCACTTCTAATAATTAAGCATTTAACAGCACTTTGTATAGTAGCACTCCGTGACCACTTTTATAAGCATTCCTTATAAGAACCTGGAACACTACCATCAGATCAATAGCACTATTTTGTGAAGTACAAACTGATGGTGGCCAAGGATAAGGGAGCCTCTCCCTTCTGTGTGAAGGCGATGCCATTGCCCCAAGGACAGACACCAAGTTTCTTTTCCAACAGCAGCTTCTGGTTTGTGCTGATTTGTCCACAGTCTTTCAGTCTTTTACTAAGTCCCCTTTTTACAGATAGCAGACATTTCAGAACCTCTGACCCTGTCTTGCAAACACCATGCATCACGTTATCTAAAGCCAAAATGTAACAAAACACACTAGCTTAGAAATAATGTTCATGCAATGGCCCCATCTTAAGCTGCACTAGTGGATTATAATTTAAAGGAAACTTATATGTTTTGTTTTGTTTAAATCCTGATGAATAATAAAAATATTGGGAGTAAGTCAACCCCTAAAGGGATAACCTTGATACTTAAAATGAATTGTTCACTCCCTCACTTGTTAAAGAAAAGATTTTTTTTTCTTTTAGATCCCAGAAACAAGAAAGAAAAACATTCTTTAAAACAATTTAATAAATGTATTGTGCATTACTCATAAGCCAATATTTCAAAGATAGGGAAATAGTGATCCAAGATCAAGATAACAGTGCTAGGTATAAGGGCTCATGCCTATAATCCTGGCACTCCGGGATGCCAAGGTAGAAAGATTGCTTGAGCTCAGGAGTTGGACACTAGCCTGATCTAGGGCTCAGAAACCCCATCTCTACTAAAAATACTAGAAAATTTAAAAAAAAAAATACTAGAAAATGTAGCCAGGTGTACTAGTATGTACCTGTAGCCTCAGCTACTTGGGAGGCTAAGGAAGGAAATTGCTTGAGCCCAAGAGTTTAAGGTTGCTGTGAGCTATGATGACACCACTACATGCTTGCCTGAGAAACAGAGCAAGACTCTGTCTCAAAAATAAATAAATAAATTATATATATATATATCTAAAAAAAGTAAGATATATATATATCTTACATTTTTAGATATAGAAAATATATAATTCTCTCTATATCTTATATAGAGAGAGATCCATCATATATATAGAGAGAGATATCTCTTTATAAATCTTACATATAAGATCTTGAAAGAGAGAGAGAAAGAGAGAACATTCACTGTGAATAAGTCATGTCAGACTAACCTCTCCCTATTTTTTTATTTGGAAGCAAGACAAGTAGTTCAGAAAATATAAAGAGTGTGTATACCTTTCTAAACTTCATCAAGAATTTTGATTAAATTGGTCATGGTGTAGACAAAATAGGACAATATGAAATCAGTAACAGATCTAATGACCTTATCTAACAGTTACTGGTTTGGGGGTCCTTATTTGTCTAGGAGGAAGTTTTTGGTGCCACACTGCATTATTGTCCCTAGCCTATTTAGGACAACAGGTTTCTCCTCTGAGCAGTCCTCAGATCCACCCATTTTTCTCCATCTCACTGTACATCTTGGTTATCATTCAGTCCTGGTTATCATTCACCTGGGTCCCTGCAATGGCCAACCTCTATCTCCAGTCTTGCTTCCCTCCATTCTTTTCCCACATTTTAAAAGGATGCCCATCCTTTTTGCACAGTTTACACCTGTTGCCCAAGAATAATTATTAATAAATCTCCTTTTCATTCTCAGAAGTGCCCATTGAATAAAATTATATGCCTAAATTTAAACAGCCTGATTCTAACCATATCACTCCCCTACTTAACCCTTTCAGTGGCTTCCCCTGCCATTAGAATGAAACTCAAATTTCTTTTGCGTGCTTTTTAACTTCTTAATACCCACTAAACTATAAGTTCTATGAGGGCAGGGATTTTTGTTGTTGATGATAACTACCATAATCTCAGTGCCCAGAACTGTGCCTGGTATACAGCAGGTACTAAAACACATGCTGAATGATTAGCTTTTAATGGGGCCACAGTTTGGGCACTAGTTCCCTATCTTGCTTAATCCCTGCCTTCTCCTATTCACAGTCTAATCTCCAGTTGGATTGTATTACCTTCGGTTCCTTTCTCACCTCTAGGCCTTTGTGTACATTTTTCTTTCTACCTGATACATTTTTTGCCTTCCCCAACCTCTACCTCTCTCATCTCCCTAATCTGCCTAATACCTTCAAGGTGCAGATTTTTTTTTTTTTTTTTTTTTTTTGAGACAGAGCCTCAAGTTGTCGGCCCTGGGTAGAGTGTCGTGGCATTACAGCTCACAGCAACCTCCAATTCCTGGGCTCAAGCGAGTCTCCTGCCTCCGCCTCCCAACTAGCTGGGACTGCAGGCGCCCGCCACTACGCCCGGCCATTTTTGGTTTTGGTTGTAGCCGTCACTGTTGTTTGGCGGGCCCAGGCTGGATTCGAACCCGCCAGCTTACGTGTACGTGGCTGGCACCTTAACCCGCTGAGCCACAGGTGCCGAGCCAAGGTACAGATTTAAAATCACATCCTGTGGGAGGTCCTCCTCAACCTTCTAGCTAGAAAATGTCCTCCCACTTGGTGTGCTCACATACCAAGTGCTTCTCTTAAACTAATACCCATCGTACTTTACAGTCAATGTCTGTCTCTCTCTCTCTCTTCCTCTCCTCCCCCGTCTGTTTACTCTGGGATAGTGCCGATGCACACGCCATACATGCAGGTGCCTGGTGTAATGTCCATCCCCTGGGACTACAGGCTCCCACCACAATACTGGGCTATTTTTTTTAAGAGGTGGGGGTGGGTCTCACTCTGCCTCAGGCTGGTCTAGACCCTGTTAGCTCAGGCAATCCACCCACAGAGTGTAAGGATTACAGGCATAAGCCACTGTGCCTAGCTGCTAATGTGATCTTAAAGGTATAGTATAAGATGTAATGGGATGACTGTCCTGCCTTAATCTCCAAATGGATTGCACCATTCATTCTGGGTAACCCATGTTAAGGCAATATAGCTCCCTCCTGCTCTGAAAAACAAACTGAGATGGTTTCGCCTATCTCAGAAAAGGAGAGAAAGGGAAGGAGGAAATGAAGGATATCTGAACTGCCTTCAGATTTCTAGAAAAAAAAACTAAGCATGTTTTTATATGGCCTTGGTGGGACCAACAGGAGAAAATTCAAGAGTAACAAGTTTGAACTTCTCAACAGTCAAAGCTACCTGAGAATAAATGTCATTTCTGGGAGGCAGTAAACTTCCAGAGACATTTATCATAGGCCAAATCATGAGTTAGTAGAGATGTGTAGTTGGGCAAGGCTATTCTTAGTAAAAAGTGGCAGAGAAGAAAAGTAGTAAAGACTGAAGTAGCTAAGCAATTTGGTCACTGGAAAGGAAGTCCAAAAAAGGTGTCAGTGTGTACCTCACTGAGATAGCTAAGAATTCATCCTTGCCACCATACCACATGTCTCTGAAGGAAAATCAGCCATATCAATTGGATAAAAATGAAGGATTAATGAATAGCATACTGAAGGTAGTACAGTCACTGAAGAAATAATTAAAATCATAAACATGTGGTTGATGGCAATCCATTCCAATCCATGAAAATGTACAAATAACTATTGTAATCTGCAGTCAACTTTTAATAAAAGAAAAAGAAAAATCTGTTTGCTTTAATTTTAGGTGAAGAGAAAGAAAAATCTTATTCTTTTTCAAAATAAATAATATTTGATAATGCTTATTTCTAAACTTAGCTCCTGAATAATTAATAATTAAAAAAATAAACAAGCAAGGATGTTTGTTGATGATGACAACTTAATTCCATGAATGTGAACACTTCCATTCACTTCACATTCTTAACCCACACTTCTCATCACTGGTACAGAAGTGCACGTACTGTCTGGGCCTGTGATAAGACTCCAGTTGACAAACTGATGACACTGATCTACAAGTATGTTTTGGAGGCTCCATCATTTTGTTGACTTAGCAGGGCAGGAAAGAAATTTCTAGCTGCCAAGTCTGAAGAAGTAGTTGGGCCTCTCTCATTCATTGGAGCCAGTCCCAGGGGAGTGAGACCACTGTTCCCAGAAGAGCTTCCAAAAGACCTTCTGAATAATTCATAGTCTGAGTTGGAGCAGCCTACTGCAGGGAATTTTATTATGCCCCTATGTTTGACTACCATTCAGGCCCTTTTCAAGAATCTTTTCCGGAGTTTAATGAAGAGAGAAGTCGGCTGGTTTGTAAAGCACCCAGGAGCATGCCCCCACCAGCTTCCTCTGAGCTGTGTATGACCTTACACAAGTCTTTCTTTCTCCTGGGGGACAAGTCTGAGATTTGAAAATTGAACACCTCAATTTTCATAATTAACTTTTTGGCTAAACAGATTAAACACAAATGGAAATGATTTTTACAGCTTTGATGACCATACTACTTTCCACCACTACTTCACAACACATACACAACATTTTCAAAGCTAAATGTAGAGAAAGAAAGATTTCACTCAGCAAGAGATGAAATATACAATGCCAGTTAAAGTCAACATTCTAAAAATTAAAGGGCTTGGTTCTCAGGACAGATTGTCTTACACCCATAATGGTTTTCTAAAGACCTTGGCCTGAAGTTAGAGAGTATCTGCCAAGGACCACAGCCCTGCCCACCCCCACTCCACCCCACCCACATTCACTCTAAACCACTAGGTGGTGTCAGAGACACCACCCATGCCCATGCTGACAGCTCATCTGGAGGAGGCTTTGACCCCATAAAGGACAGCTGCCTCACAAAGGATTAACTCCTGGGGATCCTCAGCATTCAGTTTAGTTCAAGGGAGGTCGGGGGAGGAGGGAAAGCAAATGGTGAGGGGAGGAGGTGAGAACACTGGATTGCTGTTTAATGTGTGGTTTTGCTTATATGACTGTTTATTTTAATGGGAGAAATTATAAGAGTGCTTACATACTAAAGGGAAGGAACAATGAGGAGTAAAGAAACATTTGAAGACCCAGGGAATAGAGAAGGGTTTGGCCAATGGACAAAAAGCCCAGGAAGCAGGAAAGGAGTAAATCAACTACAGACAGGGTAGCGACACCTCTCCCCTGAGGAAGGAGGAAATGGTGGGTGCAAAATGGCAGTAAGCAGGCCTGGGCCGGCCAGGAGCTCAGGTGTTCTCACCCTGTGATCAACAGGTTATTGGTAAAGTGGGGGAAATGGTCTTCTTCTAAGAGAGGGGGAAGGTGAGGTAGTGGGAACGGGTTTCGAGTGAAAGTATGAACTGGCTGCTGAGAGAATAGGAGAAAAGCCTAGGAGGACTGGCTGCTGGCCCAGAGGCCCTTCTGACAGTCAGCCTGGGTACAAGTACCCCAGGAGTAGCACCCACAGGAGACTATAGGAGACAACAAGGTCCCTGGGGGGGCAGGGAAGCTGGAGGAAGCTGTTCAGATTGGGATTAACAGTCAAAAGGGTTAACGAATCAGACAAGGGTGTGTTATATGGTCAGTTTCCAAAGGAAGGCTTGTCAGGTCCTAGGATTGAGTGTAAGTCCTGGTGAGACATCAGACACCCCACAAGTGCTCCACCAAAAAGAAAGGGCTGGATTTCAGCATGAAGAAACAACATGGGCTATAAAAGACTCTTGGTCTTCTTTCTCTCCTCTGACTTAATCATTAGATAAAAAAACTTTATTGTCCAGGCATGACATACTTGACATAGCTACTGCTCCCCTATAGCTCAGGAAACTATGGCAGAGATAAGAGCAACTCCAGAAGCAGTTGGGAATGGTACTGTGTCCTGTCCTCTGGAGCATGCATCTGGGCAGAGACAGAGTGGTCCACCTAACTACAGGTTTGCAGCTGAGAAGTGCAGGTGGCAGCCCAGTGAGAGCCCACCCTGACTCCATGTGCTAACTTGGGCACACAGCTCAGACTCTTTTGGTGTCAGCTTCCCTGTGTGTAAAGTAAGGAGCTTGGTCTAGCATCTAGATAATTTCTAAGCTGTTCCCTGATTCTATTATTCTTTGTAATTCCATCATTAACTCTACTTATGAATTACATACCTGATTCCAAAACCAAAGCATCTCTGGCGACCCCAAACTACCAGTTAACAACAAATAAAAGAGAGACATTCTGAAAGGGACCCCAAAGTGGCTATCATGACTTGCTGTTCATCAATTATCATCTAGAAAAGCCGTCTCCCCAGTTGAGACTTCCGAAATTTAAATTGTGAGAAATTATTCAGAAAGCCTTCTCCTCACTTTGGAGTAAAACTCTTATCTCCTTTCCTGTATATATCTCTACTTCAGCCAGTGTGAGGAGGAGCTGAGATAGGATATGGGTAGTATTGGAGTAGAGAGGGAGGATATGGTCTAAATAAATGAAAGGTTGAAAAATATCTCCAATGTGAAAGATTAAAAGAAATTATGACCATTTACCTTAGACAAAGGGAAAAATAGCTACCTAGATTTACTTAAATAATCCCATTCTATCCTACCACCACCACCCCTTTAACAGATTTGGGGGAGGGGGGGTGTAGAGCAGCCCTGATGTTACATCAGCAAACCTACAGTTAGGTAGACCAACCATTCTGATTCTGCCCACCAGCCAGCAAACACAGTCTACAATCCAATCAGAGTTTCCATGGCAATGCGTAGTTCAGTGGATAGGTTGCCAGCCACATACACCAAGGCTGAACCTGGCCCAGGTCAGCTAAACAACAATGACATGTGCAACAAAAAATAGCCAGGCATTGTATCAGCACCTGTAGGCCCAGCTACTTGGGAGGCTGAAGCAGGAGAATCGCTTAAGCCCAAGAGTTTGAGGTTGCTGTGAGCTGTGACACCACGGCACTCTACCCAGGGTGACAGTTTGAGACTCTGTCTCAAAAAAAAAAAAAAATCAGAGTTTCCAAAGGCTCTAGCTGTGGTAAAATGAAAGGAGAGGTTGTGATAGAGACCTCTCTGTATCAACATTTTGAAGAATCCCAGAGAGTACTGAAATGAGTTGGTCCAAATCTATTTCATTTTTCCATATCAATTTATTTTTCCCCAAAAACTGCCACTACCCTTCTCATACCTTCCTTTTCCTGCTCAGCTTTTACAAGAGATACAGATTCATGTCTCTACACCCTCAGTGTAAAGCAGCTTCCTACCCAACTCCTGCGGCTTTTTTTTTTTTTTTTTTGAGACAGAGTCTTACTATGTTGCCCTCAGTAGAGCACTGTGGTGTCACAGCTCACAGCAACCTAAAACACTTGGGCTTAAGTGATTCTCTTGCCTCAGCCTCCCAAGTAGCTGGGACTACAGGCGTCCACCACAATGCCTGGCTATTTTTTGATTGCAGTTGTTTCGTTGGCCTGGGCCAGGTTCAAACCCTCTACCCTCAGTGTATGTGGCTGGTGCCATAACCACTGTACTACAGGTACTGCGAGCCACTCCTGCTTCTTCTGTTCACTCTCCTGTACCCAGACTGGAGATATGATGCTGAGCAAGACAGACGTGGCCCCTGCCCTCACATAGCTTACAATCTAACGGGGGTGGGGGAGGCAGCTGATGCCTGTGCAATTCTTCTTCTTTTATTACTTTCTTTCCTGTGCAAATATTGCTCTCTCACCATGGAATGAATGTCCATTGCCCTCTTGTCTCCTTAACAACCACTTATTCATTTTTTAAGTGAAAATTCAGACAGCACTTCCCCTGGGAAACTTTCCTGTACTCTCCCAGGTGGACTTAAAAGCTTGTTTTTCTGTGTTCACACAGCACTTAGTACATAATTAACCTGTTACCAGTAAGGGGCTTATTTGATGGTTTGTTTTAGTGTATTTGCCTACCCACTAGGGTGGTAAATTCTGTAAAGGAGGGAACCGTGTGTTTTTTCCCTGTAGCTCCAGTGCCCAGAAGAGCAAACCTCAGACTCAACTTTTGCTCATCCTTTTCTCTCTTCTCCTACTTCCTCAAAGTCTTGACGTACATTTCAAAAACACAGACATGCTCTCCACATCCATAATCACTTCATGCTAACCCTGGTCTTTTCTCGCCTGGCCTATAACAACACCTGCTCACCACTCTCATTCCTTCCCCACACTGACTGATCTTTCAAGATGTTTGAAAAGTGATTTTCTAAAACACAGATCTGATTATATAACTTCCTTTTTCAATAGGATAAAGTCTTAACATCTTAGGATGACTCCAGTTCATCTCTCCAGTCCCATGTCCAACCTCCCCTCTGTGACTTGTCTGTCCTCACCAGCCACTTACTCATCTTATCCCTAAGTCGCATTAACTGGCACATGCCATCTGTGTTTGTGCTTCCCTGCCTTTGCACCGCTGTTCCCTCTGCCTGGAATATCACCACCACCAGTCTCTTCCCTCTCCTCCCAAACATACACACAAGCATAAGCATAAGTACAAGCATATGCACAAACACAGTTTTTCCTGGAAAATTCCTATTTGAGATTAGAGCCCAATTCAAATGTCAACTTCTCTCTGAAGCTGGCAGAGTTCATTTGCTTCTTTCACACTGTACCCACATTACTTTGTTTTGATGTGCTGAATTTTAATTTTGCCTACGCAGCTGCATCCCTTACAACACAGGAAACTCATTGGTTCCCATGACATATCTTATTCATCTTTGTAATACACACAAGTCATATAGTACTGACCTACAAGATATTTTTAATAGATGTTTTTACTACTGCTAAAGGTGATTGTGGAGCCTGCATCGCTGGAAATATTCCAAAAGAAAATATAAAACATTTAACCTGAAGGCTGGGGCCACAGGCAGACTAGATAATCCTTCAAGGACCCTCTCAGTTCTTGTCCGATTCTTCCAGCATTTATCGAGTACCTACAATAGGCCAAGCACTGTGCTAGGTAACTTTTAAAAATCAATCATCTTAATCGTTCTTACAACAAACCTGTGAGATAGGAAAATTATTTCCATTTCAGTGCTAAAGAAAGGCTCAGAGAAAAGACTTGCCCAAGCTCCAGCACTCGTCCATCAGAGCACCCTACTGAGACACGATTCAACAATAAGCCTGCACAATAGGAAGTGAGCCTTCTGGATACATTAAAGGACAGCAATACCCAACTGGCTCTCAATGAATGAGAAAGAGCAACCAACTGATAATAAATGAACACAAAGAAATCAAATGATTTTCCCTAAGTGAGCCCTGGTCTCTGTTGAAATTGAGCCTTATAAAGTGTAAAAGAGCTTTTATAAAAACCAGTAAGAATCCAATCCTTATCATATTTGCAGAAATATCCCCTGCAGGAAAGAGAAAGATTTCAGAGGCAATGAAGAAATTTAATTAGTCCCTCATATCATACTTTACTCAGCAAAATTCCAAACAAAAAACTAGATGGCCTCCCTTTAAATGTTCCAGTGATTCATTCATTACAGTGCTTTGAAACAGCTGCCAGCTCAGCTGCTTGCTGCCTCCTTTCTAGCCCTGGCCTCCTGGCCCACTTGTCACCACCACTATCCCCACTCCCGTTATCCTCTGCTATTTATGGCAGAGCCTAACCCTGCTTCCTTGATCTCACCAGATTCCTCCTCTACCAGATCATGTCTCACCATGACCTTCCTCTACTTCTCAAAAATAGACACTCAGTGGCCAAAACTGGACCAATTTGAACAATGCCATAAATAACCATAGTACCAGATAATCCAAAATAATAACATAAATATCCATGAGTCTATACTGATATGAACAATCAAATAAATGAAGAGAAAGTCATAAAAATTCCTTTTCAGTTAATAAATGTAGAGAAATGAGAGAAATAGAAAATCATCATAATGACACTGTAAGTAATGATTGCTGCAGGCAAGATCTATTGATAAATGCTGCAATCAGTGGGCAACATTTTTAGGGAAAAAAAGATATTGACATAGCCTCAAAATATTTCCCACCTAGATTTACTAAGTGACTATGGTGCTTTTAACATACTCCCACTGAAGTTATAATTTGCTTCTGAGGACCAGAGCATAGGAAGGAAAAAACAGTAATTTTACTACCAAATACCACATTAACTACGTGATCCACGTTAAAATCAGCAGTAATCCGTTGTATGGATATTACAAACCATACATCATACCTAGTAAGATGAGAAAAACACATCACATCTGTGGTATCCTAATCCATAACCTCAACCTAGTTAGGAAAAATACCAGATAGACTTAGAGGGACATTTTACAAAATACATAAACACTAATCTTCAAAAGTGTCAAGGTCATAAAAGACAGAAACTGTCATAAACTGGAAGAGACTAAGGAGATAGGATGATTAAATGTAATGTAGGATCCTTGATTGGATATTGAATAGAAAAGAGAGTGTTAATGGGGGAAAAAGTCTACATAGTAGTTAATGGTAATGCACCAATATTAATTTCTTAGTTTTGACAAATACAACATGGTTGCATCAAATGTTAACATTAGAGGAAGCTAGGTGAAGGGTACATATAGGAACATTCTATATTATCTTTGCAACTCTTTTGTGAATTTAGAATTATTTCAAAATAAAAATTTTTTAAAGTATGTCATTTCTTTTTCTTGTGTTTTTATATAGATTTTGTACTTCTGGGGTTTTTTTTAAATGAACATATTTTCTTTGAAAAAAACTCAGGAATAAAAACGTTTCTTTTTAAAGATCAACTTCTTGGAGAAGGCTCGTCACAGGAGGAAAAATTGCTCCTTACCCTACATGCCAAAATTTTGTCTCTTCAGAAACTCCACTGTAGCACACAGCTCGTTCTACTTTATTTTATAGTTGTTATAGCTCTCTTTTTTTGGCAGCTCCACAGAGGCAAAGGCCCTTTTAATCCCACACAGCACTTAGAACACAATGAGTGTCAGCTGAGTTATTGTCAAGTAAGGACACCTCCATCCATCTAAGGCCAGTCCTGAGCCAACCTTGCTTTGGGACCAGCCTGCCAGATGCTCAGTTTCTGCAGCCCTCCTCTGCACCTGGGACCTCAGCAGGTGTCTGCTCTGATGAAACATTACACCAGAGCTCTGAGGCCAATCAGTCCCACTATGATTCAAATCTCTACCATTCCTGCTCATCACTGAAAATACAGCATCTATGATCATGATCTTTACCCAGTGGGCTTCTCATGCAGATACAGGCATCTTTTCATCTGACCTACATCCTATAGTTTTCCTCCCTTCCCACAATTGCCTGGCAAACACCACCTACTACCCCAGCTCTAAAGGAAGTAAGTCCACCTGTAACCTATACCTATCCTTAGAATGTTCTGTATAGCTCATAGTTTTGTTAGAATCCTGGCTCTCTTGTTTTGACAGTCCTTTGGAGAGATTAAAAATGAAAACACACCTGAATTACTCTGGCTTACCACATACCTAGACCCCTCCCCCACAGGACACATAGGTGAGAGACCAAACATATAGGGGAAAAAAGGAAAACAAAGTATATCAAAATTGTTATAGATCAAAAAATGTCTTTCTTTATGAGAAAATAAGAAAGGGTTCATTTTTATTCAGGGATCAAACAGTTTCCTGGCTTCATATGTTGTGTATTGACCACAGAATTTACACAAGAACTGAGATTCCAAGTTCTAGACCAAGGAACTTTAAGAATTAGCAAAGATTGAAGCCATAACTTTTGGTGCTTTACCAGATCTAAAATTTGTAGTTGGAAATCTATTCCAGCATTCAAAAATAGAAAGTTGAGAATTCTGTGAAGCCATAGCTAATGTATATGTCTCAGAATCCTTGAGGCTTTTTCTTTTTGAGACAGATAATCAACAGCCTAAAACAGTGCTCTTTGGTGCATTTCAATTCTGTAGGACACAATGTTTGGGATATGGTTTCCAGGTCACTGGGATGTGCTCAAAGCTAGCTCCTTCTCCCTCTCAATAAAATGCAGCTGGTATTTTCTCATCTGCAAACCTTCAACATCATTTGAATGATAAGTAACTGGTGGTAAAACCACACACAAAGAGAAAATGCTAAATAGAACCCCACAGCTAAGGCTGACATATAAGCCACAACACAGGCAAGGAATTACACACAAGGACACTCCTTCTGAAGAATGTCCTTCATGTCACAAATATCATAGATTTACGTATTTATTAGTGTGTATTTCCAGAAAACAGAGTTGATAGTACTCTGTCCTAATTAAATCAATCTACAATGACAATTTCCTAAGGTGAAAAGTGTTTTGAGGAAGGGACATCTTTTTTCTAATTTGCATAAAGGTGCCATATGGGCTAGTAGCAGCTATTATTTAATTATATCCTGTAAGATTATTTTCTGTTCAGTAATTCTATCTCTAAATTCCTTTTTTTTTTTTTTTTGAGAGAGAGATAAGTTTCACTCTGTCACCCTGGGTAGAGCAACGTGGAGTCAGAGCTCATAGCAACCTTAAACTCTTGGGTTTGAACAATCCTCTTGCCTCAGACTCCTGACTATAAGCACCCAGCACGGTGCCCAGCTAGTTTTTGTATTTTTAGTAGAGACAGGGTCTCATTCTTGCTCAGGCTGGTCTCCAAATCCTGAACTCAGATAATCCATTCTCCTTAGCCTCCCAGAGCACTAGGATTATAGGTGTAAGCCAATGTGCCAGGCCTTATCTCTAAACCTTTTTTTTTTTTTTTTTTTTTTTTTTTTTGAGACAAAGCCTCAAGCTATTGCCCTGGGCAGAGTGCCATGGTGTCACAGCTCATAGTAAACTCAAACTCTTGGGCTTGAGTGATTCTCTTGCCTCAGCCTCCCAAGTAGCTGGGACGACAGGTGCCCACCACAACATCCTGATTTTTTTTGTTGCAATTATCATCACTATTGTAGCTGGCCCGGAGCCTTGTTCAAAGCTGCCAGCCCCAGTGGTGTATATGGCCGGTGCTCTACCCACTAAGCTCTGGGCGCTGCCTATCTTAAACACTGGTCTGCAATAGGACTTTTTTTTTTGGTAGAAACACAGTCTCACTTTATCGCCCTGGGTAGAGTGCCGTGGCATCACACAGCTCTCAGCAACCTCCAACTCCTGGGCTTAGGCGATTCTCTTGCCTCAGTCTCCTGAGTAGCTGGGACTACAGGTGCCTGCTACAATGCCCGGCTATTTTTTTGTTTTGCAGTTTTTGGCCAAGGCCAGGTTTGAACCCGCCACCTTCGGCATATGGGGCTGACGCCCTACTCTATGAGCTACAGGCACCGCCCGGGACTTCTTTAGTTATTTCTCTACCAGTTGCCACTTGCAATAAATCTAACCTGAACTCAAATAAACATTTATAGATGTGGGAGAAAAGAACAATATCATGCAAAATAATAATAAACTAAAAGAGTACCTTAAAGCAGAGCTGGTTGGCTGAGGTTTTATACATACATAGAAACTCGCCAGCTTGTAAAATGTCCACAATTTCATTTTCCCTGTACAATAACAGTTACTGACCCAGTTTCTCCACTAAAAAGGTATGTTACACAGTGAAGCTAAAATTTTGTTCTAAATTTATCATGGAAGAAACTCATTAATTTGCTCTTAATCCTTAAAACAAAATTACCCTGTTTTTCAATCACATAATAGTGATTTTTTTTTTTTTTTTTTTTTTTTTAGTAACACTAAATATGTGTTGAGGACAATGGCTATATAGTAAGAGCTCCTATCATGCTAGGAACTAGAAATACACAAATGAATAAAACATGGACCTTTTCCTCAAGAACTTCATAGTTTAGAGGCAAACAGAAATATATGAATACGTGACTGTAATTCAGTGCAATACATAATAACAAGAGGTATGTCAAGTTCCAGCACAGAAAGGAAGTGAGAGGGGTCAACTATACATGAAGCATTGATGAAGATTCCCTAAGGTACCTGGGCCTATCTAGAATCATCAGGTAGGCAAGGTGAGGGCATGTAACACCCTGCACAGAGGGTCAAGGCATGAAAAATCAAGGGACATTTAGGAAGTTCCAAATACATATATATAGTTAAAATAAGTTGTAGAGGCAGAAGGTAGAGATTAAAGGGAGGATGGAGAGAGAAAAGTGGCAAGAGACATTGCCACTGTGGAGGGCTTTTCAAGATGTGCAAAGAACTTTGAATTTGAATGTATAGGGGAAGGGGAATCTTATGCAAGGAAATGATGTGCTCAGATTTTAGAGCATCTCAGCTTGTTATCATTCTGGCAGTAGTGGGGAGGCTGCATTAAAGGGAACAGTACTAGAGAGCCACAGAGCAGAAGAGAGATAAGAAACCCCCGGGAAGAAGAAAAGGTACAAAAAGGAAATTCTGGTAGAGATGTGCGTATGGGCCACATAAAGGAAAGTCTCTGGATATATTAGATAAAAGAAAGACTAAGAAATACACATAACTTGTGTCATTAAAAAGGCAAAATGTGGGGGACCCTGCTGGGCCACTGCTCAGAGAGGACCAAGAAATCATCAGTACTGAATCAGTGTGAGATTTGCAAACCAAAAGAATGGCAGCTCAAAAAACTCTACTTCTCAGTCTATGGGGAAAAGATGATCTTTACAGTTTTGGTCAGATGGACAGACTTAGCATGGGCGGAAGAGGAAACAGAAAGGCCATTTTCTCTCTTCCTAATCAGGCATCCCTCTGGTTCATGAGAGGCTATAACTCCTCAAATTATCATTAAAGCAGCCCCAAGGGAGAAATATTAAAAAGGCAGCACATGTAGAGACTGTGTTATCCCCTGCAAGGCTGAGAATATAAAACGCACGTCATTAAGATGTGATAGCAGAAATAAGCATTGGCATGGATGAGAGCCCCAGGCAGAGGAGGACTTAGGCAGAGATGCTTCACCAGGAGCCCTTGGATTTCTGAGACTTCTATGGATAGAAGTTAAAGAGTCCAAGACCTTGAATGGAAAAAATTACCTTGTTTTCATGGACTGAAATTTTTTTCAATTATAAAGGGAACTGAAAAGTCATATTAAGTATTAGCAAGACTTGTGATAAGATCACAATACCTGTGATCATCAATAGAAATCTCAGGGGGTTTTATATCATATTACAGTTACTAAAGATATCTTGACAAAGCATTTATACTCATTACTACTTCATGTTATGGTAGTTGTTAGACTCACCACTATACATTTTTATTATTGTATTAATAAAAAAGCACATATACTACTATATCACAATTTTTAGAAATATTTTTATAATAGCATTTCAGTATAATTCATTGCCTTTGTAATTGTATGTATTTTGTTCAATGTATGTATAAACTCTATCTGAGAAGGGGTCCAGAGGTCTTCCCCAGAGGATCTATGGCACAATTCAAGAACCCCTAGGTTAGTGTGAGAACAAGACAAAGACAAGAAGCCAGGGAAACAGGTTTAAGTAGTGGAGATTGGAGCAGGATAGAACTGAGAATAACCAGGACAAGGCAGGAGAAAAACCAGGATAATACATCCATGCAGGACTTAGAAGTACAGAAAGTTTCAAGGACAAAGTAGCCAACAGTGTCAGAAAACAAATAATACAGGAACTCAAACGTTTTCCTTTAATTTACTAATTAAGACTTGTATCAGAATTCTTAAGCAATAGAACCAACTGTCTAATGTGAAGTAAAAAGAAATGTATTGAAGGAATATGAGACAGATCACAGACTCCAAGGAAAAATCAAATAATTGGACCATAAAAAGGGCAGAAAATCAGAATGTCCAGAAGAATAAGGTGGCAAGATGGAAATGCCACCATCTCTCATTCCCCTGACTTGCCTGTCTTTTTGGCCTGACTTGGGGTCCTTATTTCTACCATGGGGTGGGGTAGAGCCAGGAACCTGAACTGAGAGTTACATTAAGATCCACAAAGAGGGCGGTGCCTGTAGCTCAGTGGGTAAGGTGCCGGCCCCATATACCAAGGGTAGCAGGTTCAAACCTGGCCCCGGCCAAACTGCAACAAAAAAAATGGCTGGGCATTGTGGCAGGCACCTATAGTCCCAGCTACTCGGGAGGCTGAAGCAAGAGAATTGCCTAAGCCCAGGAGTTGGAGGTTGCTGTGAGCTGTGATGCCACTGCCCTCAATCGAGGGCGATAAAGTAAGACTTTCTCTACAAACAAACAAACAAACAAAAAATCCACAAAGAAGGGCAGCTCCTTAAGACGGCACACTGTTAGAAGGGAAAAGGGTGGTAGGAAGAAAAAGCACACGTCCACTTCAGGGAGTCTTACTGACAGGCTTGGTGAGAGTTTCAGTTTCAGGTGGCACAGAATCTAGATTGCTTTAGTCTAGCTAAAAGCTGACTTAGAATGAAGCCGAGTGTCCTACTCTCCTACTCTGTCAAAAATCACGGCCATGAAAAAAGAGAAATTCAATCAATAAAAAATGAAGACAAGATCAAGGGAGGGTTTTTGCTTCTGTTTCTTTCCATGCTAGAAGATAGCTGAGCATATTTATAGACAAAGGAAGGAGCCAGAAATATAGAAGTTTAAGACCTGAAAAAGCCTTGGAAGATAGACTCTGAACAGAAAGAAGTTACTGTTGACCCTCCCAATGCCAGGCAATTACTATGCCAGATGCCATGTTAAACAGACTTCACCTGCATTATCTTTTAATGCTGCCGTATAGGTACTATAATTATCCCCACTTCACAGAAAGGGAAAGTAAGTATTAGCAAGTTTTAAGTAAATCGTCCAAAGTCATATAGCTACAGTGGCAGAGCAAAGAACAGATACATTTTTTTCTGACTCCCAAATTCATACTTTTAACAGTATTTTGCTTCTTCCTATAAAATCCAAATAAAGGAGGTAAAGCGAGGTGTTCCAACTCACAGGTTTCCTATAAGGACTTGTATCAATTACATACAATAAGGAGAGATTCCTATTACTTAGCTTCACATTTCTCTACAAGGAAGTGCCAGCTGAAAAACGGGAGGTTGGTACCCTAATTACAATGGCCATTATCAAAAGACAAAAATAACAAAAGCTGGCATAGATTTGGATAAAGGGGACCTTTATACTGTTAGTCAGAATGTAAATTAGTAGCGCCATTAAGGAAACAGTATGGAAGTTCCTCAAAGAATTAAAAAACGAACTACCATATGATCTAACAATCCCACTACTGGATATTCATCCAAAGAAAATGAAATCAGTATGTCAAATAGAAAAATGTACTCCCAGGTTTATTGCATCATTACTTACAATAGCCATCAAAGGACAGGTGGAGAGAGAAAATGTGTATACACACACACACACACACAATTCAGCCAAGTAAAAAAATAAAATCTTGTCATTTGTGGCAACACGGATGAACATGGAGGACATTACGTTAAGTGACATAAGCCAGGCACAAAAAAAGTGCTGCATGATCTCACTCATTTGTGGAACCTAAAGAAGCTGATATCATGTAAGTACAGAGTAGAAGAGTGGTCTCCAGAGGGCTGGGAGGGTAAGGAGAAAGATGAGGTGGAGAAAGATTAGTCGATGAGTACCAAATTACAGTTAGATAGGAGGAGTAAGTTTTGGTTCTATTGCACAGTTAACAATACTGCATGTTTCAAAAAGCTAGATTTTGAAAGGGAGGATTTTGAGTGTTCTCACCAAAGGAAATGACAAATGTTTAAGGTAACAGATATGTTAAATACCCTGATTTGATCATTATGCAATATTATACATCCATCAAAATAGCACAGCAAACCACATAAATATGTAAATTATTGTGTCAATTAAAAAATAAGACAACACTGAAAAAAGAAAAAGAAGAAATGGGAGGTTGGGAAAGGCACAGTTAGGCTAACCAGTGAAGAAATGTTACAATCTGGGCTGGGAATAGGAGAGAATTGATACAATAGGAGAAAAGACCTGAGGAACATGCTGAAGACTCCCTCACACACACACACACACACATACTCACACTGAGCCCCCCCAAGATTACACAGAAACTAATGGCCACAGCTGTGGAATTCTCTATAGCTTCTACAGCAGGGCTAGCCACAGGGGAAAGAGGAACACAGACCCAAGGTCAAGAAGGGATAAATAAAAAAACCCTATAATTATTCAGATTAGTGATTTCTTTACCTCTGTGCTCAGATAAGCAGAGGTTGCTATTCTTATCCTACCTGAACCAGCAGTAAAGTAATGCTTTTAAATTTTATGTATAGATATAATTGTGTGTATGTGTGTATACACACATGCATACAGTATATTCAATTTCTGTCACTAACAACTTCAACTAGCATGCATCAAAAAATTATGATCTAAATGTAATCAAGTAGAAACATCTTTGAGACTTCTTGTTTTTTTTTTTTTTTTTTTTTTTAGACAGAGTCTAACTATTTGGCCCAAGGCACAGCTCACAACCACCAAAATACTTGGGCTTAAGTAATTCTCTTGCCTCGGCCTCCCAAGAAGCTGGGACTACAGGTACCTGCCACAATGCTTGGCTATTTTTTGGTTGTAGCTGTCACTGTTGTTTAGCTGGCCCAGGCCAGGCTCAAACCTGCCAGCCTCGGTATATGTAGCTGGCACCCTACTCACTGAGCTACGGATGCCGAGCCAGACTTGTCATTTTTTAACGATTTATACATTTCTTAGGCTTTTTTCTTAAAACTCCATGAATCCAAATTTTTACAGCAGAACAAGTAATAATCTTATTCTTGGGTAATACAAAAATTTAGAATTAACTAAATGATTCTTTTAGGCATCTAGACTAAAAAAGAAAAGAAAAATTATTTAATGTTTATAAGAAGGATATCTAAAAGACTTAAAAATGAAGATGTATACCCAACAGTTTAATGCTATTGTGGAAGTAATACTCTCTCTCATGAACATTCAAAATCACCTGGAAAATCATTACATCCTTGATTTGTCTGGAAGCCAAGATGTAGCATTTACTAGACACAGTTCTACTAAGTAAGTCATAGGAAAGAATGAAAAGCAAGGTTCTGGTTATACATTTTTTAAGTATGTACCTATAGATCATAGAAAATACTTGAGAAAAATTATGCCTAATTATTATTTACCTGTGCAGTTAGAATGGGCGGAGTTTGGAGTTCCTACTCAGAGAGGAAAGAAATTTCTACATGTTAAAGGTACCTGTGTAAAAACTATAAAACTGATCTGGGTACATTACACCAGTTAAACTCCAGGCTTTATTTGTATTTCACCAATTTTCCATCAAAGTCCTCTTGTAGCCCCAGGACCCAGGCCAGAGTGCAACCTTACATTTTGTTGTAATATGTCCTTAGTCTGTCCACTGGTCGATAGCAACTTCTTAGGGTTTCCTTGTTTGTTACGATCTTGACTTTTGAGGAATACAGGCTAGGTATCCTGCAGAATGTTCCCAGTGGGGCTATGGATATTTGGGAAGAATACCATACAGATGAAGTATCCTTCTCATCGTATCTTATTAGGGCTATATAATATCCACATAGCATCACTGGTGACATCAACCTTCACTTGGTTAAGGTCATGTTAACCTGGTTTCTCTACTATAAAGTTACCATTTTTCCCTTTCCATAGTGTGTTCTCTGAAAGCAATTCACTAAGCCTATTCTACCCTCAGGAATGGGTTAAGCTCTTCCTTCTAAAGACAAAAGTATTTACATGCATTATTTGGAATTTTTCTAATCCCTCTTCTCCCTCTTCTCCCCTGTTTGTTTATTTATTCAGTCATTTATTTATATTACTATGCACTCATGTGTATTTATTTTATACTTTAAGTTATAACTCAATACCATATTATTTACTAGATTTGGCCAGCAGACACTCTTTCAGCTTGGCTCCTACATCTCTGTGATGTGCTCCATCCATTTGCTTTTTTGGGCACATCTATACTTTCATGAACTATGTGATGCTCATATTCATCTTAAATTTTTCACTGCCCCAGCCCCATGATTAGCCATTTTTCCAAGGAGAAATTCCTTTACTGAGGAATGGTGTCTGATAACCAAGATCTAGGCATTAGTAATTTCCTTCAACTACCTTTCAATAAGTTTGTTGAGCATTTGAGTTAGTATACATAAAGGACTTCTTAACAGCACTCAATAAATGAAGGAAGCCATTATCATTGCTACGGCTGTTGTTGTTACTATGCACATTTATAATGAATTTGGAAGTTCTAAATCCTAATCCAAAATTTTATCCTATTAGTCATCACATCAAGCTCTAACAAGCCCACAGATCTTTCCATATTTCTGAGACTCAGGACCACACAAGGCCAAGAAATAGATACTCCTCCACCCTTCAGGCCAGGAATCTGCATTCTTTGGCCATAAAATATTTTTCCTCTTTTCCAAGCATCTATGCAGAAACATAAAATCAAAAGGCTTTTATACTAAAGATCTCCTCTCATTTTTAAGTTTTAAATTTAAAGGAAACATTTTCAAGGGCATTAAAAAAAAACCCACCACAAGTTAAATTCACTTTAGCATCAATAGAGTGCAGTTTTGAATTCCTGCCTAAAATAGCTGTTGTTTTGAAATTCTGCAATGTCATCCATTTGGAAATGACTATTGTCCTATAGATCTGTAAAAGGCCCCTTCAAACAATTCCTGTGTGTAAACCCAAAGGCATTGTTTTCAATGAGTGACAGGTCATATAGTGAGGCCCTAGTAAAAGGAACTGGAGAGTCCCTTTTATTAATTAAAAACCAATCGTAAGGGTCCTAAGGGGGTTATCTCAAGAACTCTGGTTGTTTAGTGGCTACAGCAATCCTCTGGCATGAAAATCAGATGGAAGTCCTGAGAGGCTCAGTGAAGAGGACCCTGGGACCCATGGGCTGGCTTTGGGACGCAAAAATAGGAATGACTGAAAAATCTTCTGCCACTTACACCTTTCAAGGAATTATCTGGGCTCTGCATAGTTATTGGGTGGGGAGCGCTGTAGAAAACCCACCCTGGTTTAGGATGTATCAGAAAGCTGGAGAGTCCAGGGCAAAAGTATTTATCGCATGAGAAATAGTAAGAGAAAAAAGCAAACAAAAGTTCCCTGATGAGACAAAAGTCTTCCAAGGTTTTCAGTAACTGCATTCTTCTCACTTCTCTTGGTTTCTATTTGTTTTTGGATATCTGATTTGCTCTTGGTATCTTAGAACATGCCAAATTTTTGGTTATTCTTTCTCTGTCCTAAAACCTATGTTCTTCTGGGCAAGGCCAGTTCTTCCTTACCATAGGCCTCTAAAATCCCCTGGCATCTGTCTAGCATATTTCTGGTCTGGCCCACCTTGGACTTCATGCTTTTCTTCGGGCATGATCCCATCCAGCTTTCTCCTCCAGGTCCTTGACCTGCCCACCCTGTCTTCACATCTAACTACTCACAGCAGTCCCTGCCCTTGGGTCTTGGCCCTTAAGAGCCAGGTGGTTTCACACAAATGTTCCTCAGGCCTTCAAAAATAATTATAAGAACCAACAACCAAAGCAAGCTTTTTGGAATCTAAGCAAAACCTCATATCTCTGATCAAGATCATCTTTCCTCTCCTCAGAAAGAAGTACAATAGGGACCAGGTCAACAGAAGAGGCAGAGACCTTTTTAACATTGGACAAAGTGGCCAAGGGAGAGAGCACTTCAATTCTAACACCATGAGGCCAGCACTGGGAGTGGCCATATAGTTACATTGGGATCATGAAGAGAGGATGGGGATTGAGAGTCATTTACACCTGGATTCAGTTTCTTAGCCTCTACTTACCACTTGAGAACCTTTGGGAAAACATGTGCCATAGCATCAATGCTTGTAAAATAGTAATGCAATATTACAAGATCTGTAATTTACTTTAAAATACTTCAGTATAATTGGTGTGATATGCATGACAATTAATTTAAGTTTCATTTCTAGGCCAAGTCAGCTAAAATAATACCTGAAACATATAGTTCAGAAATGGAGGTATATGCCCAGCAGCATTTCAACAGAAAGGGAGTGGACTCTCTCCTGCAATATTAATAACCATGATTACTTTGCCATTTAGTAAGATGAAAGTTAGAAATGGGTTTAACTTGGTGAGATTAAAGGCATTCAAGAGATGAGGGCTAGCTAAAATTGTTTAGGAACCCTTGTAGGAAAAAGGATAAGAAGGCTCTGATACTTCAACTTTGTACACCTTAGTAATACTGTCTGAGGCTCAATCCCTAATCTCTCCTTGTCTCTAACCAGTGATTTAGAAAGATTTCTGATTGCATGATGCATACTAAATAACACAGAATCCTACCTCAAGTAAATCTTTTCTTACTCAATATATAGTTAGAGCACCGACAAGAAAATAGAGCTGGGAGTTCATCAACCTACCAAACAGGTTGTATGAAATATTTTGTGCCTATTTTGCTAATGAATGCTAGTCTAATAAATATCTCTATGTGTGGAAGAATTTGGCCTGAGGCTTACATTCATTGTTATTGTTATTATGACTGTGGAAGAGAGTAGCTATTACCACCTCAAACTTCTTGTAGCTACTATGATTTCCAAAAAGAACCTAAAATCTGGGTGTGATCAAATTAACTTAAGGAAATTCTCAATTTCTATCCATTATACCCTAGACAAGTGCTGAGACATTACATATGAAAGTTGTTGGTAAACTCTAAAATGCAGCACAAACATGCAGTCTCAGAAATATTTTTGATCTATACAACTCAGGTTTCCCTAGCCTCCCCAATCTGAAAAGTTCAAATGGAGTCACATTTTGCCCTACATTTTTCTTCATCTTTCCCTTAGCTGTCTCACCAGAGTCCAGCTCCCTGAAAAGAGGTCCCTAGGTAGAATTTCCTAAGGTTCCAGCATGAGTCTCACGTGTGTACACACAGGAAAGCATCACAGGCACCTTCACCAGGAAGAGTTGCTGCCTGTCTCTCCACATCACCTGGCCCACCCTCTAATGCTCAGAGTACTAATCTCCATGACAGGGACTCATCATGAAAGTGGACACAAAGCAAACCTTGGGGGGATGAAGAAATTATCAGAACTTCCGTGTACTTTTTATTTTAATCTTTAAAATTTTTACTTCTATGTATGTTTTATAAAAAATATAGTACATTAATATGTAAGAGGGATTAAATACTTTTTAACAGAAAAAAATGCCAATTAAAAGAGTTTGGAAACCTTTGGTTTAGAGCATCTGTGAATAGAGGGGAATATGCCTTTTCCCACTTCTACAATGTACTCTGCTGAAGGCTACTGAAAGAGTGGCATTGTGTGTCCATCCCATACAGATTCTTTATAGGAACAGCTCACTCGCCCCCACCCCCAGCTCTTCTAGGACTCAGCCATGATGACTCCACAGAGTGGCTGAGACAGGACACTTCCTCATGACCCACATCAAATTGGCCTCAGAATCACCCCACTCTTGGGATTAGAGTTTACCATAGCTAAGTCCACCTGTCTTAGGATGAGTTCTCTCCAGAAATCTCTTTCACCCTGGTGCACTAATAGGACAGATCACCAACTCATCTCAGACACAGGGCAGACATTCAGCAAATGTACTCATACTTTTCTGAAGCCCTGTGATGGAGACATTTCAAGCTGGGATACCACTGGCTATACCACAGCCTGAAGGAATATTAACCCTTCATTGCTAAGTCATATAATCACTTTCAAGGCCACATTTTATGTGAACCTAGAAAAAACCCGTAGGCAATCTTGTTCCCTGAGAATTACCTCTGTGTCTGTGTATGTCTTCAATGCTGGTGGAAAAAATGTGAAGTGAACTATACAGAGCATTGTAATACTTGAGTGTGCACCACTGTGGGAATTGAATCTATATTAGAAAAGTAAATGTACATTTTTTTTTTTTTTTGTAGAGACAGAGTCTCACTTTATCGCCCTGGGTAGAGTGCCGTGGCGTCACACTGCTCACAGCAACCTCCAGCTCTTGGGCTTAAGCGATTCTCTTGCCTCAGCCTCCCTAGTAGCTGGGAC